>VZUI01044122.1:0-200969 GCA_013401135.1 Cettia cetti
CTCCTCTCCTCTCCTCTCCTCTCCTCTCCTCTCCTCTCCTCTCCTCTTTTTGTGGACCCTCTGACTTTTGTCATTCCATTTCAACCACAGACATCAGATTTATTCTCACAAGAGAGAAACCCAACTGTATGAAAATTTCACCAGGAAAAACAGTTTCAAATTGTCATGGAGGGATATAGATTTTCTGATTAAATTCTCTCTCTCTTTCTCTTTTATTTTTCTAATGAGTAGCAAGGATGAATGCGTGTCCATGCATTTGGATTTTTTTTTCACTTAATGATCACTCTTCAGTTAGATTCAACCAGTAGCATCCAACAAAAATATTTTCTGAGTGTTTCCATCTGGCCCTAAGATATTATCAACATGGCTTATGAGTATAGGAATATATAGACAATATAGATACTGAACTTCTGAGAATTATATCTTTAGTTTTCACAGATTAGATGGATTACCTGCATATACACCATTAAAGTTGCTGCTTCTCTTTCCTCTTACACTTCATTCAGAGTTTGTACTGTTCTTTCACTTCCCACATTTTGTCTCCTTTGAGCTAACTGCCAGTCTCCATATTATCATGCCTATCACTGTCTAGATTTTACTGTGATCAAATCTTTTCCTACATCAACACCTCTAACTTTTTCATTTCTACAAATCCCTGCACTGGGCTTTTAAAACCTCTAGATCTCTAGGCTCTGGTACATGCTGAAAAGTGCAGTCCCTCCTTCCATTTCTCCACTGCCAGAAATGCATACAAAAGCACTATCTTGTAATGTCTGCTAGCTATTATAACTAAATTGGTTTTGTGATGAAAATCCTCAGAATTCTAGAGGTTTGTGTGTTTGGCGTAAACCTGGAAAATGAGTTCTCTTATTTTACTACAGTTCCTACAGATCACAGTGAACGATCCAAATGCTGCTGTATCCTTTAAAGGTCATGCAGGCAGACTGCTTAGACTTGGAAATTCTTAAGTCTTCATTGTGGAAACATTACCAGCAAATTGGCATTTGCCAAAATAATTTCTGACCCATTATTTAACAATTAAGATGTTCAGAACCCAACCAATGTCAAAGCTAAAATAACCCAGTGAGAGACTTTGAGACTGGGTAGACATCAGTCCCACAGCTAGGTACAGTGCACACCAAATCTATGTGCTTTGTATGTAGTTTATATACTCTTACAAAGAACTATTAGAATCTGCAGAAATGATTTTGTAAAAAAGAAAGTTTAAAGGCAGAGGGAAATCTGGTTGAGCATCAAACAGATACTGAGACAAGTGACAGCTTTCACAGCAGATACAAGTGGAGCAATCTGGAAAGCAAGACTGGTTTAAGGATCCCCAGAAAAAAAAGTACTGAGTTTTTGGTTTTAATTCCTTGGGAATTGTTTTTCTCCCCAGAGGAAAGCCTCTCAGAGGCTCTTAAATCACTCAAGAGGAACATGAGGATAGTGGGATTGCCACAGCAGCACACAGAAGCAGACAGCTGAACACTAAGCCTCACTTGACTCCTGCCTCTGACAGCTGCCTGATCTCACATAGCAGTGACAGATCCTGTCCTTCAACATCCTTTCTTTTTTTCCAAGCTAATTTAAAGATTTTTCCTCAGACTTACCAATTGCTTACTGATTTCTCCAGCATGCTATCACTGCAAATACTTCCTTCACCTTTGAAACAGCTCTTCAACTGTGTGAGAAAACATGTTGCAGTCTTGACACCTTGTCTATGCAGATGAATCTGTTAATTGGCATGCAGTCAACTTAGTTTTTTGCCAAAAATTCATCTGTCTGAATTCCATATGTTGCTTATGGATAGTAAGAGAAAGAGCATGTGACACGAAAGTATACGGCACAATGGTTAGGGTACATTTGTCATGGTCTCTGTTTTTTGTGCAAGCCTTCATGCTGAGTGGTGTCTGGTATTCCTCCAAATTCACAAGGTCTCTGAACAGAAGTCCATTGATCAGGCTTTCTTTTTGTAAGTAGCTTTTTTAAAGAAGTCATCACAATTTTTCTGACACTTTGTTGTATTAGTAGTACGAAAGCTGCCATGACAAAAATTTATTAATGGAAAAAGCTTGCTGAAAGCTGACTTACCAGGATCTCTGTTTAACTGCAATATCTTACTACATGTAGATGGCACTGTCCTTTCCCCAGAGAGAAAGTTATAAGGATAACTCTGGAAAAATGGCTGTGCTTAATGAGCCTGGGCTTTTTGTTTTGCTCTGAATGATTGCTCCATTAAATAAAGCAAATGCATAAATATGTATTTCTCTTTTTAGAGCAGAGGAAATAAGTTATGAATGGCTTATCTTACTTAACAAGAGTTCAGACTTCCTCTCAGAGATATTTATGGGAGAAGGAGAAACCTCCAGATAGCCTGCAATACTGAACATGAGCAGATGATTTTGTAGAAGGAGAAGAATTAGTTGGCTTAAGCAGTTTCAGGGGTATCCTGACAAATACTCTGATTTAGCCTACAGTATTTCCTGAAGACTAACACTTACAGTTTCAGAAAAAGGCTTTTAATTGAAAGCAGAACTTTGATTACATGAAGCAGCAGATGTGTGAGGGAAAAGCCATGACAATTGCACAGGGCGCAGTGTGCAAGCGGGCACCTGGGCAGTTATGTCTGATGTTTGTTCAGCACTTTGCTATAGTGTCCTTACCTCCAAGATGTGCTCATCATCAGGCACAGGAGGGAACAAAGCTTGTTTGGAGACCTGTATGCTTCCTACATCACAGATCTGGCCCTGGCTCTTATCATCAGAGGACTCAGGGGAACCTTAATCCATTCTAATTTATGTTCCTTTACAATTTATGTTCCTTTACAATTTATGTCCCTTGTTAACCTTTCCCTAACAGGGAATAACTAGAAAACAGCAGGACTGGGCTCTACTCCAGACTTTTTACAGCATTTGCCCCAGCTTGAGACCAGGTTTTGAGGGACATTTAAAATTCTGGAATGGCTGGTTCTTATCAGCATGAGCTTCAAATTCAACTATTGTCTCCTATGTATACTCCAATCACGCAGCATAATACCCAGGAGAAAAAGAATGTTCTGCTGCTGACGTAGGGAAAGAAATGCAGTTGCCACTAAGTGGTGTTCTGTAAGCCTTGTTTCAGCCCAGAGCAATTTTGAATGGTTAATTCTATGTCACAACAACAATAAACCCTTAAACTGATGCAATAAAACTACAAGGATATGAACTGTACTCACAGTAATAGTATTACAAATTGCATCCTCAATTAATCCCTAATTAATCTTGCTTTGCAGTCATGTAGCGAAATTTGGTTTAATTGTATTTTTCTTGGCTTTTTGGATAAAAGTTATTTATTTATTTGAAAAGAAACTCTTAATGTTCTCAGTGTTGGGTGATGCTTCTGTTCTCGGAGAAGGTTGGAATGGGTAAGAGAACTCTGCTACTGTGTGTCTTTTGAATGTAAAATATTTTTAAACTACAAAAAATACAGAAAATCAGGACAAATAAAAATGTTTCCTTTAGAGGTATCAACATGACTCTACATCATGAACAGATTGTGTCATCATAAGTAAAAATTACTAATTTTTAATTGTGTGGATTTAATTGTGCTAGCTTTATCAGCTTTGTCAACACAGCCAAAGCCTCACTGAGAAGGAAATTGTCAAATGTAGCTAGTGTGTTCCACATAAGATTTCTCTATCCCCTCTCCATAACAAAAGCCCAACCAAAATGCCTGAAAAAAAAAATCATTTTGCCTGCAAAGAAATTTTCTCGAGAGTACAAAAGCTGCCTACTTTTCATACTTTTCACTAGAGCCCTGTCTGTGCCAAGGTGTAACAGCACTGGTCATTTACAGAGATGCTGCTGGTCAGTTCCCACAAAGCTGAGTTTTCTGTTTGAATTGAGCCCTTTCTGAGCAAAATTTGTCTGAATAAAGTAAGCTTTCTGACTGATAAATATTTTATTAAGTTCTCCTTTACCAAAGTCCCCCCCCCCGGTTATATTGACAAATATAAATTATCTGGTCATGGCCCTTGTTCTAAAGGATCATGACTGGTACTTGATACATAGGTTTGTCTTTTTTCTTTTTTTTTTTTTTTCTTTTTTTTTTTCTCCAAAAAAAACAAATCTCCAAACAATCCTTTGAAGCCTTTCTGAAATTATTAAACCTAAAAACAATTGGGTGATGCTCTAAGGGCTTACCAGATGTGCCTCAGTGTGTTCCCATAGCAACCTTTCAGAGGATAAAGCAAAGGCTATCAGAGGGAAAACTCTCCATGGGTCCAGATGCTGCAGTATCTTGCTGAATGTACCCAGAGGGACAGAGCAGGGCAATGTACACTCTCAGCATATCCTGGATTGAAGAGCACTAGGGAAAATGTGATAGACTTCCCAGGAAAGCCTTCACAAAAATATCAGAAGAATGTCAGTGCTACTGGGCATATAGCAGGAATTTGGACAAAGAAATTAATATATATGTATCTCAACATATATACCACTCATTATATTCTCTATAATTAATGTATCTTCAATGTTGCCAAACTAGATTGCACTTTGCATTCCCTTCACGTGTATGAGAGAAATTACATCAGATAAAAACAAAAAGACATTCTATGTGGTGAACCTGCAGGGAAGGCACAAAAAAGCAGCTTCATTTAGCAAATATGTTCTGTTTCTCTGGTTCAACTATTGTTGATTAAGATGGTAGCACTTAAGTGAAAGACACAGAACTTTGGCTCCAGCATTCAAAGTAGCCACAGAATCAGCCACCCTCCATCTCCTTCCCAAAATAAAAAATAAATAAAAAACCAAACCAAAACAAAACAGAACTTTCAATTTCACACACAAGAGAGGGTACTTGGAACGAAAAGTCAGAAAGAATTAATTTTGTAAAATATGTCACCTCCCTGGGTATGTGTCTGGGTGACACGGGGTAACATAGTCCAAAGACTATGAGGGCTTCTCAACATTTTCAGTGTGGAATCAAGCTGTCAACTTTACATCACAGCTTGGACTTGAGGAAAAGGAAAACTCAACGTGAGCTTTTTTCTGTTTTTTTTTTTTTAATGGTACTATCCTGGTAAGGGGGAAAGCTCCATGATTATTTTTTTAATAAGTATCCTAACAGATAAAATACATTGATTTACTTGGGCCAACAGTCTTGGAGGAACGTGCAAGGTGACAGTTAAGCCGCATCTGCAGGTGCTGGTGTCTCATCATCTGCATTCTTTGTGAAGAGGGATAAGGGCACTTCTGCTGTTCATTACTGATGGAGAGGCTGCTGCCTTTCTGCTGTTAGGAACTGCCATGCATTGAAAATGTGGTTCCATTTACAATATATTTCTTGTGTCTCAGACTTTCTCACATGTCAACTCTAAGTGCGAATTTGGCCTCAGGGAAGAGCGTACAGGTTGCCAAGATGAAGAAACAACACCACTTCTGTGCAAATACTCCCCCCTTAGTCCCCATCCCATTTACAGTCCTGATTTGCACTGCCACTGCTTGTGCTCTTCATTGCCTCATCACAGCTTTACTTTCACTGGTGCGTGCACTGCTCATCATCCTGCCCCATTCTTCTCCTTTTATCCACAGCTGCCTATACCTTTAGGACCTTCCTGCTTTCGCTAAGACAAGCAACTTCCTCTCCATTTTCCTCTCTTCTCAGATTTCTCTTCTGCATGTTTCAACTGTCCACCGTTGTTACAATTTCCTCTTCCCCATTTCCTGTCTCATCATGAGCCACTGTGAGAAAAGCAAAATAAAGTCACGCTGACAAGATACGTTCAAAACTAAGAAGCCACACTCATGGTTGCTGTGTGCTGTATTACATTAATTTAACTGGGGAGGTGTAGTTTTAAAGATAAATAGGTGATATCAGACCAGTCCTCTATTACCTTTTTCCTAGTGGGATGGTTTTGAAAACTGCCATCAAGTTATTGCTATGGCAATGAATATTCCTCTTTCAAAATTGGTACATTACTAATAGGAGATAATGATACATACAAGTAGCTGCTTCCCTGCCTGCTCAAAGTGCATCATTCATGACTTGCCTGAAATGTCACTGTTATTTCAGTACTTAATGACATTGTGATATTTTCTTGGCACCAGTATAACAAGACTCAAATGGAAATGTTCATGAGTAATTTAAGCAAATCATAGACCATTCTTTTATGTTTTTATTTAATTTTGCCGGCTATATCTGTTGCATTAAAATTCAATATTAAATGTTACAAAATGATAACTGTGCAAAAGTTTTTGCAGATGTATTGCATCTGTTTATATATTTTCCCTGTAAATACAAGCTTGTTGCCACACAAAGGTTGGTTTGTGTTAGTCATGCTCCGGTGATGGGTGTGTTCCCTCTCAGCCCTTTGTGGATCAGAGATTTCACCACCATGCACACAAACTCTCCTCCTCTACCAGTTGGGATGTGCAACCCTGCCCTCAGCAGAGCACCTGCTGCTTTTGCAAATGGCTGATTTCTAGAGTCATTAACATTTAACATTTCAGTCTCTCATACCTGGTTGGAAGAATGAGGGGGATTATCCTCAATTTCTTCTAATAATTACTGCCATCAGTTCAAGAAGACCAGGAGTTATCTCAGTGGCTCAGTATCTTTTTATGCTCATTTTTTCCCTTGATGCAGCAGGGACCTGTCCCCAGAATTGTAGCCTAGTGCTATTTTAAACACATAACAAGGCAAATTAAAGTGAATAGTGAAAATAAAAAGTTATAATGAACCCACTAAATTTGCTGAAATATTTAGCTCTTGGGGATTGCAAGGCTTGCACTTCAGGATTGTGATTATAGTCAGTAGTGATCCTCTGTGCTATTTTATTCTATTTTGTTGATTTCAGTCTACAAAATATCCACATAGACCTAGGAAAGAGTTGTGTCAGTGTTAGCAGTCTTGCTGTGAAACTGTTTTATTGGAGACAGTTAAATTGCACAATGTTCATACTTTATTAATGAAAAAATTACAATGTTATTAATGCTCTTAATGCTGATCATCGGCACAAAGGTGATCCAGTAATAGAAAGTATTGTATCACAAATGATAAAATGTTCTTTCTTGTGTGCACCATCAGTCTCTTGGAAATAATTACTGTTCTGAAAATAATAGGGTAGTGTTTATTCTAGGCTTTTCTCAGGACAACAATCTTCAGGTAGTTACTCTATATTTAGTCACTTCTGTAGTTGATTTCCTGTATTTTTCCTTCACATTCAAGCTCAGTTTAGATGCAAAGCAACCCTTTTAATTTGCACAGGGGTAAGATTGCAAAGGCTTGAACAGGATCTTGATTTTTTGCTGCTTCTGCTGCTGCATATAAATGCTATAGGGATTTGTGGCTTTAGGATTTTAACACATTTTGATATATTCAGTCATACAAAAAAAGAGTTTCAGATAACAAGGCTATTACTAGCATCAGTTTGGTTGTTTATTTGATTTATCTTTTAAGTGGCATAAGTCATATAAGTTTGCTTCAACCAATTCATATCTACTACTGACCTGAGAAATAAGTTTTGAAAGATATTATGAAGTCAAAATGGAAGATGTTCAGATATTAATGGTATATTCTTATCTTACTTTGAAGCGCTTATAGAGTTTCAGTAAAAGAGAGCATTTCATTTTTCCCAAATTACTGCTGTATGAAGATCTGAAACTAGTGACTGGTGAAAAAATAGAGGATAAACTAAATAAGTGATAACCCAAAATAACATGTAATAGGCACTGTTAGGTAAGAATCAATAAGCTAATTTGAATCATTGCAATACTGCTGAGCTACTGAAAGCCTTGCGAAAAAAATCAGTAACCTCTTTTCACCACCATTTCAATGGAGATAGAAAATAATGCTCTAGCACTGCAAGAAATCTAACAAAATAAAATAAAAGACCAACAGATATTTATTTTCAGTTCAGGGAATATAAGATAACCTTATTCTAAAAGCACCATAAATCCGAGACCTTGGTTAATGTTATGTCTGAAGTCACCCAGATTTCTTTGACTGTAGAAGCCTTGCCAACTACAGTTTGTTACAACTTATAATGAACTCCTAGACAATAATAAACTTTTGTGTCCAAATCACATCGAAATTCAGTGCCTGCAGGCAGCTCTGATTGGATTCTGGCGTAGCAGCTCAGCCTGCTAGAGGGTTGAGTCAGAGAGAAGAGGGCCCTGGTGACACATCCAACAAGACAGAGGTTGACTGATGGCTGGAACATCAGCCATGCAGGAACATCCTGTCCAGACACCTCCTGATCTTTCAGGTTTTTTAGAATTAGGTAATGTGAAGCTCTCTACTCTTTTCAGACCTCTGTGCCTGAAATTCCTCTCTCATGGTGTTTCAAATTGCAGCACATAATCATTTTGTCTAAATAGCCCCTTGTTAAGTAAAGTTGTGAGATGTGGCCCAGTGCTTTTGGCAATAGGTTTTATGTTAGATTACTCTTACACAAACTTTTTAATGTTCGTCTGTACATTTACCATTGTGATGAATGGTCTGAAGCCACTAACAAGAAAGGGCGTGTCTGCACAATCAGAGAGAGTGCATGAAAGGGCTGTTGGATAAGTGGTTCAGAATTCATTAACAGAGCACTGTTCACAGCTGCAGACTGCACTTGGTTAAGAACATCCCTAAAAATAGGGCACTATTTAGGTTTTTTGAGAAAACAGAATCTCCTAAAGGGATTCTTTTAGGCCACAAAGGCAATCCAGAGCCCAATCTTACAGTCACTGGTGTGCTAATTAAAAAACCACAAACAACTACCATTGATATAAATCCTCACTGTTTAAAGAAACAAATAACTAAAAACTGAACTTCTGGTAGCTTTGTCCTGCACATTTCTTAAAAGGCTCCTCAGGTATTAGTAGGTCTTCAGCTGGGACGGATTATCTTGGAGGCACATATTTTTGGGGTCAGGATATTATTTGGATTCTGGGAAATGAGAAAGATACTATTAGAACTTTTGTAGATAAACAGTGCTAAAGTGGTGATAATTCTTGCCACCTTTGAGAGAAGGAGTTGAAGAGGTGAAGCTTGAACAAAGAGGTTCTTTTTCTTTGCAGTAAACTTAGATGAGAATGGAAAACCTTGCTGGTTTGTTAGCAGAGAGAAGTTAGAGCAAAAACTGGGCTTCAGTCCAAGCCCTGATTTAATATGGTTCGGCTTTGGAAAGCTTTGGTCTGAATAATTGCTCATAGCATCTTCCTCGTAACCATCTTCCTCATTTCTTCCTCACTATATTTTGTTTTAAAAATAATAAAACTTGCAAATTACAATACAGTATTTTCACACTGATAAAAGAAACATCTGCTCTGAAATCTCTGAAATCCCTGGTGAGAATCACATGCCAACAAGCATATGAAAAGCACGAGACAGTTGCTAAGCCTAGTGACATTTTGCCTGAATGGCTGATCTCTGCAGAAACCCTTGCAAATGCAACCTCACAGCTGGCCCAAATCCTTTTAAAAAAACTATGAGAGGATCAATTAAATGAAAATCACATGCAGTTGCCTATCCAGACTGAGCAGCTCTAAGGCAACCACTCTCAACATTCACTCTTTGACAAATAATAAACACTGCCTGTATGTAAAAACAAGATGGAACAGTGACACATTTTATTTCCTTAAAGATATGAATTACGTAACATAATCCTGCAAGTTGAAAAATCTTACATCAATAGGAATAGTTACAGCAAAATCAGTTCAGATAAGATAACTATCCCAAAGTTAAGTCCTTTCTCTTAATTTCCCAAAAGATTGTTCACAGTTTATAGGTTTTTTTATTCCTTCAGAGGCATCCCTCTCCTCTTGGTTTTGACTTGGGCAGAAGCTTCAAAATATTATCTGGATGCAACCAATCACTCAGATTCTTCCCACTCTACACAGTTTTTATACAGCATGGCAGTGGGGAGAATCAATCTCGTAGGGAAAAACAGAATAGTAGAATCACAGAGGGGTTTGGGTTGGAAGAGGACATTTAATGGTCATCAGTCCAACCCCCTGCAATGGCAGAAATATCTTCAGCTAGGTCAGGTTGCTCAGAGCCACTTCACATGTGACCTTGAATGTTTCCAGTGAAATAGACACAATGAAAGGGATTTTCACAGACCTTCTATCAAAGTGTGTCAGAATGATTGCCTTCTGTCATATGTCCAGTCTGTGGGAAAATTAATGGTAAGGAGAACTATAAATGCTTTAAGAAATTTTATTGTCAAAACTGCATGCTAAAGAACTACGTAATTCGTTTATAGAAATATTCTGAGGACAGGTTATCAGCAAACCTACTCTATTCATCAGAACACACAGAATACTGTATTTCTACAGATATATGTGCATATATGCACATACAGAGTGTGTCTGTTCAGTTTAGAGTGTTACATTAAGCTACATTAAGGGCATGTGCATCTCTCCTTTTCACCTTATATCCTTATGGTTTAGATGTTTCACCAGCTTTCTTGTTTTACTTGGCTCCAAATCATCAAACTGTTCTGTGTTCCTGGATCTTAGATTTATATTTCACACCTTCCTTTCTGCTTTGGCAGGACTACTGGAGTCTGTAAGTCAGAATCTGTATTGGAGACTGATTGCAACTGAAATTATTAAATCAAGATCATGACTATGACACCAACAATAGTTTACAGCTGATTTGTAGTTCATTATTATTGTTCCTGTTCGTAAAGCATTGTGAAGAAAAGAAGCATTAGATCATTGGGTATTTGCCTGAATACAGAGAAAATAAAACTAATTTAAAAAATCATATGTAACCATATATAAAAGTATATTGAATAAATCCACACACTCTCAAGACATCTGTTTGGTTTTTTTTTTATTTCTTTGGCAGGGTTTGACTGGTTACCCCTTTTTATTTCAATAAATGCCACTTTGAATAATAAAATACTTCAAACATAATCATCTTTTACTCCAGTTACAATTAGATAAATAAAGTTAGTGATGAAATATTTCTCTGAAAAACGTAAAATCTATTCTGTAGGTGCTTGGTAACACCAAAAATGTAACTTGTGTTGCATGTTAAATTGCATGAAAGCACATCACATTGCATGTTATAAGGACAATTCGGAGTTGATTGTTGTCTATTTCATGACTCCATTTGATTGGAGTAGATGATTGATTCACTGAGAGCATTAAAAATTATTGATCGATTTTATTCTAATGAGGCATGGCCAAATACACATAATGTCCAAATTTGCCTGCCTGATTTGTCTTAACATTTCTAAAGAATGCAGGAACTGATGAGGGAGGGATAAATACAGCTCATCTGACCAGAAATCCTAATTAGAAATCCCAGGTCTATGTTCTCTCTGTTTCCTAATTCCCCAAGTAATTCTTAATTGCATTCAAACTTTCCCTCTTTATCTTCAATACCTTCACAGAATTTTCCCACATTCATTCTATGAACTATTTTCTCTCCTCACAATAAGTACATGCTGCTGGAAAGTCAAACCATTACCTTCAAGGGCAAATCTTGGGTCAAAGACAATTTTTTTGGTAAGTGAAAGAATGTAGAAATTTTCACCTTATCTCCAGGTGATGCCCCATTCTTTTCAACTATAGTGACCCCAATACAATGTGGAGACATAGATGGACCTTGCCTTCCTATGAAACTCCAGCAGAATCACTCAAATGAGAAAGGCCTGTTCTTTAAGGCCAAAAAAAGAAAAAGATAAATGCATCCTAAAATGACCTAAAATGAGGCTTCTTATTTTTCAAAGAGTCTTCTTAATGGAGAAAATATAAAAGAGGTAATAAAATTAACTGGTCTAACTTTTACTGTCACATGTTCTAGGCTGTGTTATGTTGCTCATTTCGCAACATCTGGTGTACTACTTTTGGGAAAAAAGGTAATGATTGATGTAATAATAATTTTTTAAAATATTATATAGGACATGCCATTGTAAAAATCAATATTTAACTTCAGAAAAATCGTTCAGCATAAACGATTATATTTCAAAAAAATCAATAAGGTCCAATTAGTTATTAGATTTAAAGATGCACACAGCTGTGATGCTGGATTGAAATATAATTGTGTTACGTTATTCATTTTACCTCTTTGTGAAAATAAAAAGCATCATAAGTCAAATGCCGTGTCTCAGTGAATTCATTTTTACTGATGTCAGAATGGGAAAAGATGGAAACACTAAAGTGTAATAGAGTGATTTACAGAAGGCTGATATGGATTCATTTTATCACTGCTTCCTTTAGTTCCTGCCTTTATGTATCCTTTAGCCTGTGAAGCTGCGCTTCACAGCAAGCCTCACCCACTCAGGTTAACAGAAATCAAGAGAACACAGTCACCCCTTCTTCATTTTTCTGCTGGCACTTTGGTTTCAGTTGCAGCATAAAGAGAAATTTTAATATCTTCCAGTTGTGATCTTTCTTCCTGGTGAAATTAATGTCTAGGAAAATTTAAACCCTGTTCTTGTAATGAGTGCTGGGGTTTTGCTTTTCTGTTTTAATTTCTGTTATCAGAGTGTGGCTGGTGACGCACCAGACCTTGACGTGTTTTTTGAGCAGGATTAAAGCCAGGCAGAGCGTTCATCTGCACCGCTGCCACCCCGCTCCCACCTCAAGCTCTCCTGCAAGATAGATAAGGACAGGTAAAAAAGCACGGCTGTTTCCAGTGGCCTCCTGGGAGTCTGCCCCAAGAGATCACGCCTGGGAGGGGACTCTGAGTAGTGATGGTCACAGGGAAATGCTGAGGGGTTGTTGACCCTCTTGAGAGGGTCTCTGACAACTCCTGACCCACCACAGCTCCCTGTCATTGCTGTGACAATGTACCTGCCACCACACTCGTCCAGACACTTTCATGGAGAACAGCCCACAGGCTGAGATCACTCAGCCTTAAATAGGTGACAGCTCTCTGTTAAAGGGCAAAAATATTGGGAAAGGTTTCTACATCTCCTCTGTTTTAGACAATATTTTATTATGTGATAAATGAGCTTATAGGGACAGACATTACTCATTTTAATGCTTGAAGTTGCAGGTGGATTTATAGCAAAGTTTTCTCAACTGCTCTACTAGATTGTACTGCTTCTATGCAATGGAAAATCTGCGTCAGCACTTGGGAAGTACCAGTAAGGGTTTGCCTACTTTTAAGTATATAAACCATTCCAGGAACAAGGGATGTTGTAGGGAAATAGAAAATGCTTATGAAAGCATGACAGATGCACAAATAACTCCTTGAGTGGATAAAAGAGAGTTATGAAAGAAGATATATACTTATTTTGCACCAATTCATAGTCCATCTGTGTCAGATTGGATTATCTTTTCTTGGTATATCCCATAAAATCCTTTCTTTTTTGTTTTGAATAACAATATTGAATGGCGTTAATCTGCATTTAATTTTCTACTAAATTGTTACTTAATATTTTTTGCTGTTGTTGTTAAATGCCCACAAATTTTTGCAGGGATTCATGGTCCACAATATACATACTATAGTTCTTATAGACATAGTTGCTCATTTATAGTTTTGTACACCTAACAATGAATGTACAGGAAAAGAACTCTGACGGTGAATACATAACACCAGAAAGAGGGAAATAAATGTTCTCTTTTTAACAATCTATCTCTTAGAAATTTTCATAAGGAAATTAGTTTTTATCTGTGTTCAGCAGAAAATTCTCACAGTAAAACTTACAAGTTTGTAGGGAGCATCTATTTGCCTTAAAAAAGTCAATATATTCTTTATTTACTATGGCATAGAGAAAAGTAAGAGACATGTCAGTTTTAAAACATTACAGAAAAACTCCATGGGCAGCAAACATTCAGTGGTTCCAAAGGCAAGGACTGCCATGGAAATTAATTTTCTTCTTCCTAGTTTTCTTTTTTAGCTTCAAGGAAAAGAATGAATTATGTTGACATTTTAATTGCTTCTCTTTAAAAAATCAATAAATATAAACAAACAATTAGCAAAAACATTCTCCAGCTTGTTTTCTTTTATACACAACACCGCCAGCTATATAAATCATTAGAGTGCTGTTGTGGTACTTATGTCCCTAGGTATATACATGTTAAATGTAATAGAATACTTCTTAAATATTCATTGAGATGAATGGGAGAGGCATAGATAAAAAGTTATCTAATTTTCAATGGTAGGCCATAAATTTGCATAAAATTCATTTTGTGAGATGGAATTTCATCATTTCTTTTTACTACTGAAGGCCACTGAAAAGAATTAAGTTGCATACATAGATTTAAATAGGTTGGTTTCACTCTGCTTAAAAATTCACAACCAGAAGTTCTGAAACTTTCCATTTGTGGTTTGTAAAATTTCTCCACTCTATGCATCTAGAGAAAAAAATAAAAGCAATTAACTAAGTGCTTAAAGCTAAGAGTGATTTTTGTAATGTTGTAAGAACATAGAAATGGTTAAAGCCTTAAAAAAACTCGGGGACGCAGAAGGAAAAAATACACTTCTGAATACAGGATTCCTTTTACCTAGATTAATATACCTTAATTTAGAGTACCCTTTACAGAGTAAAGAAAAGTATTTCAGACACTGAAATATCAATGGGGTAAGGCTGAGTGAGAGAAAAGCCAAATCCTGATGGAACTCTGAGCAACTTCCCTTTCCATGGATGTCACAGTGTTACCAATACCAGACCATTTCAAAGGGAAAGAAAAAATCTCATTATCTTTTCTGTCCCTACGCAAGCTCCTTGTGACTTGACAAGTTATAAGTAAAACATAATCTATTTCTATTTAACCCTTATTTATGAATTAAAATGATCACGGTTTTGCTGTTACAATGATAAAAAAAAATGTCATACTGTACTGAATTGGATGTAGAAGATTGCTGCTTAGATAGTTCTGCACAGAATTATTTTTATTGTGTTTCACTGAAAGAGTTCTCTTGCCAAATGATCATTAGTCATGCTTCCAGACCAAAAAACATTTCCAGATAAAATGGGCTCAATCATGTTGTTATGAGGGAAAAAACTTAGGCACCAGATTAGCATGTGCACAATGTTTGACTCAGAACCTGCTATAACAGAATCCTTTATGATCTGAGCTGATAAAATACTTCTATAGCAAAGATCTTGCCTTACACTTCCAGCAAGGCAAAAAGAAGAATATAATGCCAACTGAACAAGAACACACATCCTTTGAAAAGAACCACTCTGCTCTAACACTCTCGTGTAAGTTTCAGAGAGGTTGAATTTGAAGAAAAATCTTCAAATGCTAAACTCGACTTTTAACCAAGCATCTTTAAAACAAAATGTAAGAATCTCTACAACTGGGACTGACTGTGTTGAGAGAGGTGTCTAGAGCTGGATGTCAAGTGGGTTATATACATATCCACAGAAAACTAAGTACGACTGAGGATGTTTAAAAACTACAAAAAGATAGCTCTTAAAGATTTTGTACACTGCCTTTTTTTGTACACTGTTTATAGTCAGATGCTGTCATGGTTTAACCCCAGCCAGCAACTACAGACCACGCAGCTCACTCCTCCACCAGTGGGATCAGGGAGAGAATCAGAGGGTAAAAGCTGGAAAAATACTCAAGGATTGAGACAATGACGGTTGAATCAGGAAAGCAAAAACCACACATTCAAAACAAAACTAGGAATCAATTTGCTGCTTCCCTTAGCCAGGCAGGTATTCAGACACCTGCAGGAGAAGAGAACTAATTCTACTCCAGCCAAAACCAAAACTGATGCTTGGCTATGTCAACAGTATTTATTGTAGCTTAAGTGTTTCCCTTATCATGTTTATACTTTCCCTGCCTTCATCTCCTGGCCTTTGAAGACAGAGATGTGGGACACCAACTTTGGTATCCGCACTCAGAAAATTTGTGTCTGACAAGTCTTAACACCATAATTTTAGACATTTTATTCAGAGGGGACCTAGCAACAAAATACTATTGTCATTATAAGAAATGATAGTAATTACTGAAGTGCTCAAATATGTTGAGGAAAGAGTCTGAAAATTTAATCTGAGAGAGAAATAGCTCTATTCTGGGGAAAATATTCAACGTTCCATAAAGCATAAATTGTCAGAAGCCCTCTGAAAATCCTCCTTTATACTTGCAACACTAACAGTGTGATTGCCAAATTTTAAAACATTGATTGAAAGGTGAAGGAGAAAAACATCCCTGCTTGAACACAAGAGGAAGGACAGAGATGAAGTGCAGTGCTGCTGAAACAAACCTGTGTTCTGTGTAAGCTGTCAGGATCCATGCACAGAAAAGGGATCATCTGCTTTTGGCATGGCATCTGTCTGTACTAGACCTTTGACACAAGATTTTGGAGACTCAAACACTTATGGACATTGTCAGATGGACAAGGAACAGCAAGGAAAAATAACAATGTTCCAACAAATGAAATCACATACAAAGCAAGTCTTTTAAGAGAATGTGAGAAATGCAAAATGAAGCATTTTCTTTCCCATCAACGGGACAAGGCAAGGACAAAATTTGACAGACTTATTTTTTAATTTTTTGTCTCCACTGATTCATATTTTGGTCCATATTTCAAATATTTCAGTTACAAATTAGATACTGGATGTTACTGTGAAGGTAAGTCTATCCCTCAAAAAATCTCCACTCTAGTTTAATTCAAGATAATTAATTTATTTACTGTGGTAGCCAGAATTTTATTTAAATTTTTCCATTTGGGGTTTCCTGGATATATTTCAATTCCCTTCCAGATTTAATCTTTGGAGGAGAAAAGTTCAACTTTCAAAATATCATTTATTCTGTAAAATAGAACAAAAATAAGATGTGATCTTTCGTATTTACATATGAAATTAGGAAAATCATGAGTTAGGTAAAAGATGATACTTTGATACCTCCTCAGATATTGCCACTGGGTTGGTTTAAAAAAAAAAGGATTTCCATCCATTGAAGCTTACTTGTATATACCCTTTAAAGTAGGATTTCCTTTGCACAGATTTTGGTTGTTGTCATTTTAAAAAAATTATGTCATATGTCATATGTAAAATGTCATATTACATACAATGTTTGGCAATCTCATATTTCAGTAAGGTGCTACATAATTACAATGTGCACTCCCACAGCACTATTTGTCCTGCAAAGTTATTGACAAATATTATTTGTCACATCTAAATGTGTTTAACTCAAATATTAAGCTGATTATTTACATTGTTTGCTTTCTGGGACGCTTCAGGTTGCTTCCTTCATCTTGTACCCAACTGCAAGCACAGGATTTATTTTTGATCCTGGGCTGCACCTACAGGGACATTGCAAGCAGAGAGGCAGAGATCTGGTAGAATATCCGGTTCTACATACTGCTTGTTAGGCCACATCTGTAGTCCTGTGTCCAATTCTGGTCCCCACAATTCAAAAAAGACATGGACTGGTGGGAGGGGATCCAAAGGAGGGCCATGAAGATAAACAAAAGGCTTTAGAACCTGCCCTGTGAGGAAAGATGGGAGGAGTTAAGTCTTTTAATCTGAGAAAAGATGCCTCAGAGGGGATCTCATCACAGTATTCCAGTATTTAAAGTGTGATTACAAAGAGGATGGAACTTCTTTCCTCATGAAGATCCGCATGGAAAAGTCAAGGAGCAACATGTAAAGTTGCACCAGGAGTAGTTTCACCCTGACATAAATTATAACTTATAGTGAGTAAAACCATTCACTGAAACAGCCTCCTCAGAGATATGGAATAATCTTCATTGCTGGAGATTTTTCAGATGCAGTGGGACAGGGTGCTAACTGATCTTCCATAGGCTCCCCTTCCTGTGCAATTTTGGACCAGATCTCTTTCAATCTGTGCTGTTCTGTGAGTGTATAATCATAACCTACACAGATTCACCTGATGTGACTAGTACAGGCTATGTCAGGAGACTTTCCGACACATCAAATCAAAAGAAAAGTCATAGGCGACAAGTTTTAGATCATTTATAGGTAACAGAAAAAAGAAAATCTGGAAAATTCCTGGAGTAAGTGGGTTTTATGCCTGCACTGCCAGAATTGCAAAACCACCGGAGGGCAAAAACAGGGTAAGACCCTTTAATCTTGCAAACAAACAGCTTGAGGACTTAAAATCACCCTTTAGCAAAACCCCCTTGGGTCATTTTGTTTTAGGTAAAAGTTTCATCCTGCAAAATACGAACTCTTTTTTGGCACAATATGAGTGTTTCAGGGGGGAACAGCAGAGGTCTTAGTTGTTAGTTAAGCTGGGAAATCACAAATTCTCAGAAAAAAAAAATAGTATTGACCTATATAGAGAGTACAAAAATGAACTCTGAATATGAAAACCAGGAAAATAGACCAAACAGATGTAGTGGATGCAGGTGTTGAAGTGCTGATTCCAGCTGGCTCCAAGGAAGCCAGGGCAGGAGCTGAGGGGAGCCGGTGCTGTCTCTGCAGAAGATCTCCTCAAGTACTTTGATATTTGTCATCTTTCTTTCTCAATACCCAAATCAGTAATTAAATTTATAGGCTAGGAATTAAGTTAAATTTCTCAAGCTGAGTCTGTTTTGACCTCAACAGTAGATAAAGTGCAATTTTGTTTAAAGATCAGTTATTTGAATTATGTTGGCATGAAAAATAGAGTAAATCTGAAAATAATTTTTGCCTTTAATGGCAATTTGTCCTTAAATATGAGCAGTCTAGGACTGTCAAGCTCATTATTAATCTCTTGCATTTTTGTAGAGCTTTTCATACTGAAAGATCCCAAAATATTTTATAAATTGCACCCTACTGGTCATCCAGCTTTCTGCTATTTACAGCATCTCCAGCAAAAAAGGATAACGAATAACTTTGGGAATGGAAATGACAAGAATATCTCATTTAATATAATTTTTTTCAACTTGTTTTGGAGTAAAAAGCCCCACACTGTCTGCCTTCCAGGAATGAGAATTCATCACTGGAAAATTACCCCTAATATATTGCAAAAAAGAACATTTTGTGGGGTCCATCTAAAACTGGTAGCAATAGCTATTTAGCCTGTGCTTCACGAGTTTCTGCCATGTGGAAGGAGCTTGTGTGGCAGCTCAGGCTTGGACACTGGGTAAAGAAAACCTCTGCCAGCTGCAGCCATACCGAGAAAGGATTGAGGATTCTGAGGAGCTCAAATAAGTTCTCTGCCAGTGAGAAGCACCTCAGATGGTCCATGTGTGCTGTGAGCATTGGCCAGGGAAGAACAGATTTCTGTGTGAACAGCTGGGATAATTTCCCATGTAAACAAGACACAAAATTTATATTTGCTCTGCAATAGATTAAGACATAGATTTCTAATAGCTTTCTAAACAAAGAGTTACATGAACATACAGCTTTTCTAACTTTTGACAGAATGCTTTCAACCTCAAAGCAGAAGCAAACATTTTTTCCACCTTTTTTAACTTCAGGCCAATAGAAGAAAAAGAGCAAGATTTGCTGCTTCTGGGAGAAACATATACCAGGCTAACATATGCAGGATTAAATCTACCTTTCTGAGGAAGTATAAATATTTGCATCTTAGATCTCTGTTCAGAAGTGTATGACACAGTCTCTAGTCACGCTCTGTAATGCAAGGCAGAGCTTTTCATGGTAACAGGTTAATATAAATAGATGCATAAAATTGATTTCCTTTCACTGAAACTGCAGAAAGTGTTTCAAACTTTGCACTGTTTCCTTCAGCATTTTGGGAGTGCTTATGACTCTCATAGAATTACCCAAAGAGAAAAATCATATTTAACAAATTTCTAATATGTCAGAATGGAAGTTTAACAGTTAACTCCTAACTAGGGAGTTAAAAACATTATAGTACACAAATTTCTTTTCCAGGTTGGTGTTTAAAAGATCTGGTTTTCTATATTGTTTTGCCTGTGTCAAACAAAAAAATACATTCTGTTTCTTCTTGGCATTCTTGACAAGTAAAGACCTAAGAGTAAAACTTATAGGCAATGGCACATGCAAATTTCAACCTTTGCCTATAAAAATGAGATAAAAGAGAGGATTTTAGACAGAACATATTTTTCCTTTTGGCACTCCTTGTCTATTTAAAAATAGCAAAAAAAAATGCAAAACCATTGCATGAATAATTCATATCAAAGAAGATTTTTATTCTCTTCATGCTCTGAATTCAAGCATAAATGCCCTTATGTGTCTGTGTACACCAGTTAAGCATTTACTTGCTCCCAGAATCTTCTCTGTCTACTTAAAATTTCAAAAAATAATGGTTAAAACCAGAGTGATGTACAGTTCTAAGCTAAAAAGTAATAATAGTGTGAATAATAGAGAAGATATTTTGGGGAATAAAGGAAAAAACATGTTCCTATTCTCTGCTTTGAACATATAAAAGCAGTGAGAGTTAGTCACAACCACATGTGATTATTATCTCTTTCTCCTCTACAGAAGTTCACCCCCAGTTTTCAGGATATTTCTAAAAAAGTTATTTTTTAGTTTGCTTATTATTGTAGTCTGGAAGGTTGCAGGAAAGGAATTCTTCCCACCCCTATTTTATTTCCCCAGAGCATCTCCTACAGATGACTGATAGAGTTTACTGATTTAGGCTACATTATTTCTTTCACACCTGCTGCTGATCTGTCCTGATACTGGAATAAATTATTAGCTTGTACATGGTACTGTAATCATTTCAAGCAGTTAATGCATTCTATCTACTGTTTTCAAAATTTTTTTTCCATTATATGTTGATACACAATTGTAGGAGGTAGGGAAGTTCTTTGTCAAATACAACACTCAATATTTTCTTATTTGATGATGCAACAGAGTGGGGAAATAATGACTTTTGCTGAAGGAATAGCAAGTAACATTCTTTCAGCCCTGTTGACATCCATATTAACCCCTCTTTTTTTTATCAGTGCAGGTATTTTCCCTACTGTTGCAGATATTCTGCTTTATTAATTGTAATTTTCACCACACAAACACAGCAGACCGCAGCTACCATACTCCTATACACCTTTCTAAGCCCTTGGCTTGCTTTCCCTGCTCACAAAACATCCTCACAGGGAATTGATTTAGCTGATGCTATTTCTACTGCTGTTAATTTTTAGTGGTTACACAGTGCCAGATTTTGCAATCCCACTGCAAACACAGATGGATTCAGAAGCTCTTTACGTGGGTGGCACACAGGTACAATGATGGCTGGTGCTTATGCTCACTATTTATTTACACTGAGTTTCCTGGTCTTTTTCTGAGTATCTTTTTTCTCTCTCTTTGGTTGGCCTTTGCTCTACATCAGAATGGGAGCAGAGGACACAAATGACTCACTCAACATGAGACAGCAGTGTTCACTCACAGCCCAGAAAACCACCTGTATCCTGGGCTGCATGGAAAAAAGTGTGACCAGAAGGTCAAGGGAGGTGATTCTGCTCCTCCACTCTGCTCTTGTCAGGCCCCACCTGGAACACTGGGTACACTTCAGGTGCTTCCAACATAAGGAGGACATGGAACGTTTGGAGCATGTCCAGAAGTGGGCCACAAAGCTGATAAGATGATTGAAGGCCTTCCCCCATGAGGACAGGCTGAGAAAGTTGGGTCTGTTCAGCCTGGGGAAAAGAAGGGTGCCTGAATACCTCACAGCAACCTTAAAGTACCTGAAGGGGCCCTGGAGGGAAGCTGGAGAGGGACTGTCCATCAGGAGCTGTAGTGATAGGGCAAGGGGTAACGGGTTCAAACTTGAAAGAGGGGAAATTTAGACATATGAAACAAATTCTTTAGAGTGATGGTGGTGAGACAATGCAACAGATTTCCCAGAAAATCTGTGAACATCCCATTCCTGGCAGTGTTCAAGGCTAGGTTGGATGGGGCATTGAACAGCCTGGTCTGGTGGAAGGTGTACCTGTCCACTGCACAGCATTGGACATAAAAGATTTTAAGGTTCCTTCCAACCCAAACCCTTCTATGAGTCTAAATAAAGCAAAATTATTCTCAAAGAAAAGTATTTAATGTGTAGCAGCCTGCATCATTTCAAGGATGCCTCTGAAAAGACAGTGGGAAAGTCTGTGAAGTACATAGAACTAACTCACCAGAGAAGGTGAAGCAATAAGCCAATAAAGTTTTTTCAAAAGTTTACATATAGCAGTATGTGAGAGGGGTAATTGGAGCAGCTAAAGTTAGAGTTTAGTTACATTATTCTTCCAAGTTCCATTAAATTCAATTAAAACCAGGTAAGACCAGAGGGTTTTAGCAACAATTGACCATCTTAAAATTTGGTTTACAAAGTAATTTAGCTTGGAAAGAGCTCAGAAAAAAAAACAACAGCTCAAATGTTCAACGTCTGCCAAAATCACAAATCTCTTAGAGGGGAGAGTGATCGCCAGCCTTAAAAATAAGTGTTTCCATCCACCAGTAATGATGCAAAAGCTACAGAAGGGAAAATAGTCCACAAAGCCATAGCTACTTCTGCAATGTATTTAAAAATGCTTTTAGCTTCTTTGACTCTAAAAGTAAAATCTGGCAGTTGATTTAGATTTTTACTTTTCACTCTTTTTGAAAGACAATATTTAGCTTTCTAGGGGGTTTTTAAATGTACTTCAAGGTCTCTTTATTCCCCTGAAGCATTAAATTAGAAAATCTCTCATATCATTACTAGTGAAACAGCAGTTGAATATTTCACAAAATAACTTTTTGTGCAATTTATCATATAACTAAATTAAAGAAGGTTGCAAAAAAAGGACAGGTGGTATGCCTTATGTTTTCTTCAATTTACAAGATTGCAGATAAACCCTTACAGCACAGCAGCTGTTTATTGTCATGCTTTTCTATTTGTAATCAGTTTATGTATCATAGTTTTGCACACATCAGCTTCAGTTAATATCTTCTAAATAGCTCAGCAGGTCAGATTTCAATCTTTTGTGATGTGATAATTCCATTAGATCATCATCCTTGCATTATTTCCTTTGTTCCTTTCACTACTGACATACTTTGTTTATCCTACCAATCAATTCCCTTTTCAAGAGCTGTCCTTCCACATGACTAAGCTTTTCCAGTTTTCAAATGTTTTCACTGATTTATTCCTTAATGTTTCTACACCTATTTTCTGAAATATCCTCTAAAACTCACCTTCATCCTAAGGATATTTAAACTGTTCTTTGTCTCCTGTGAATTATAACTCAGACAGACTGTATTGTTCCTTTATCTTCCACTCTTCAGACATTTCTTTCAGCTTGATACTGATGTTTGTATTTGGTTTGTATGGCAAGGTTTTGGTAGTGGGGAGGCTACGGGGGTGCCTTTCATGAGAAGCTGCCAGAAGGTTCCCTATGTCCAATGGAGCCAATGTCAGCCAGTTCCATGCTGGATCCACAGCTGTCCAAAGCTGAGCCCATCAGTGATGGTAGTAAGGCCTGTGGGATAGTTAAGAACAGGAGGATCTACTGCACAACACAATTGTGGATGGAGAGAGGTGTGAGAATATGTGACAGAAACAGCACTGCAGACACCAAGGTCAGTGCAGAAGGAGGGGCAGGAGGTGCCCCAAGTGCCCAAGGTGAGATTCCCCTGCAGCCTGTGTGCAGAGCATGGAGAGACAGCTGTGCCCCTGCAGCCCATGGACAGCCACAGTGGAACAGAGATCCACCTGCAGCCCAGGCAGGAGACCCATGCCAGAGCAGGTGGATGGCCAGAGGGAAGGAGCCTGTGATCCTATGGGTGGCCAACATTGGAACAGACTCCTTGCAAGACCTGTGAACCCATGGAGAGAAGAGCCCACACAGAAGCAGGGTTGCTCATTGGACCTCTGGACCCATGGATCACCCATGCTGGATCAGCCTATTCCTGATAGCCTGTGCCCTGTGGGAGGGACTCCACACCACAGCAGGGGAAGAGTGTGAGGAGTCCTCCCTCTGGGAAGGAAGGAGGGCCAGAGACAATGCATAATGAACTGACCAGAGCCACCATTCCTTGTTCATCCTGTGCTGCTGGAGGCAAGGAGATAGTGAAAACCAGAAGTGAAGATAAGCCAAGATAGAAGAAGAGGGGTGGGGGAAAGGTGCTTTTAAGATTCATTTTTATTTCTCTTTGTCCTACTCTGATTTCATTGACAATAAATTAGACTAATTTCCCCAAATCCAGTCTGTTTTGTCTGTGACAGGAGCTGGCGAGGGGTCTCTTCCTGCTGTTATCTCGTACAAGGAGCCTTTCATTTTATTTTCCCTGTCCAGCTGAAGAAGGGAGTGATAGATTTGGTGGTCACCTGACCACCAGCCCACATCAACCCACTGGTCACCTTCCCTTCTGCTCTTTGACATGTCTTCCATGTCAATAAACATCCCCTTTTTTTAGCAGTTAATTTGACTTCAGGTATTTGACTTTTTGTTGTAAAATCCCTGCCTGCAATTATCTTTCTATCCTTTTTCTTAAAGCAGATATGTTTGTACCCTAAATCTCTACTGGTGATTTTTCCTGCAGTAAGCTTGATGACATTATGTATAGTTGACATTTATTCCAACATCCTCTCCTTTACAACTGGATTCAAACATCTCTTCAGTGAATATCTGCCCTCAGTGATCTTTTCATTGCCCTGATTAAAGAGAAATATTTTATCAGATCCCTCTGTGGATGCTTGCCAAATGTGCTCACGCAAATGTGCATTGAGCTTCCTGTTTGGTTGCGGAAGCTCTGGCCACATGAGGCAAAGGCAATTCTCTTTACAGAAATTTTCATTTTCAAGTTTAATTATCTCCCTGAGGTAACCTGGTCCCCTTTGCTTTGTCCTTTGACATGTTTTCTCACCAGGGTCACAGGAAAGATGTTAGATCCATACAAAGATGCAGCTTGAGAATTTCAGGTGAAGAAACAAAGGGTCAAGCCACCCACATGAAGTCTTAGATCTCTTCTCTTCAAAAACATATTTGTCCCCAAACAATGGGGTTTTGTTCCCATTTTTACTTCATTTTACAGGGTACTTTGATCTGCTCTGCTTTAATAAGGCTTCACTCTGTATTTTCTTGTAGCAGTTCCCACAATGCAGTTAAAGTTTTCTACACTTTTTATTATTTAATACTGTTATCATACCAAAATACATTGTATGGCTGAGGTAAATGATAAATACAGTTTACTTTTCAGGACACAGATAAAAAAATTCTAAGTCTTTGCACAAGCTTTGCTTTATATGATACAATGTAACATGAATTTAGTGAACTGTAAATAAATTTTGCTTAATATTTGACATGGTTCTTTCAAGATCTATTAAAGCCTTTTCATATGAAAGGAGACAAGGAAGGAGAGGCTGTTATTTGCAGCTTCTCTTCTTTGATGTAAATCACAGGTGTAACAGTAATAAGAAGTAAGGTAGCACTACAAAGGGAGAAAAATTCTGATGGTATGGACAAGAATGCTACTTGTTTCAGACTTTCAACATCAGTAGATATTGAAACAGAAAACTGCATCTGTTTTTCTAACAGATTGCCTGTTTTCACAAACGATTTACCATTGCTAGTGTATTAAATCACATCCCAAAATTGCTCTTCCCACCTGTGTACAGAACCTCCCCAGGCAGACAAGCAGCATGCCCAGACTCCAGAGGGAGGAACATATGAGCACTGGGTGAGTTATGTAGGATTGAGGAGATGCACAGTGTCTCACTGCACAGCAAAGGAAAAATATTTTCTGCAGAGTATACTGCAGGAAGACTTTAACAAAACCAAACATATTTACTGACTCTCCCTCAGCACTCTGAAGGATGATTTATTAAGCCTGAGACAGTTCTCAGCTTTGTGATCTTTTGGGACAGTGCTGCAATGGAGCAATGGAGAAAGATTGCTGGCAACAGCAAGCAGTTGAGACAGGAAGGGTCAGGGGATATTCACATTTCTGCTCTCAGATAATCCTCACCCATTTCTCAAGCAAAACTCAGGGTCTGAGTTACTTTCTTGAAATCTACTTAACTGGTTTTGAAAATACTTTATGTGATTTGATTTCTCTTGCTCCTTCAGGAACGTGTTCCTTGGATGACATAGGATGGAAGAGCTTATTTCGAAGAGAAAAAATAGTCAGTTACTAAGCCAAAGCAATACCACATTGAAATTCAGTAAATCTCTCAAATGTTTAATAAGGAAATTTACAGAAGCATTACATCAATTAGAAAAAAGAAAGGAGGGGTGGGTTTTTTGGTTATTGAATATGTAGCCACAATGGTCTAATATTAAATGCTGGAATTGTGAGTGGTTTCATTTACAACTGAGCACCCTACTTTCAGTTCCAGCTGCTCAATATTGTGACCAAATATTGATATCACGGAATATGAAGAATAATTCAATTCATTGTATTAATCAAATGAAGTATGTCTAGCTATCAATAATAAGTATAAGAAATACCTCCAAACTAATGCTAGTAAAAATCCCATTAAATTTGTTTATTACAGAGAAGAGAGATCTTATCATTTTTTGTTGTACTCCTTCTATGTAGCCTTTTGCTTTACACTTCATGATGATATCACTTACTACAATTATTAACATCAAGATAGCATTAAATATAAAGCATCTCTTATTCTGTGTAGGTAGTTCCGTTTATCCAATAACCCATAAACATTGTTTTGGTTTCCATGGTTACTCAGGGGATGCTAGGATTTTTCTCCAACACCATTATTGGTTGCCAAGAATACAAGTCCTTAAAAAACACAGCAGTTACAAATCCAGATTGCAGAGGTGTAGTCCTGCATTCAGAAATTGCACGTAGTAAATCTCGTTTGATGCAGCATTTCAATCCAGAAGGTATTCTCAGCAGCACTCTTCTTTGGAGGAATCAAGATACTAACATAAAAATAAGAAGTCAAAATTGTAGAATCATTTAGATCACCCGGTTCCAGCCTCTCTGCCATGGGCAGGGACATCTTCCAACTAGAGGCTGACCAGAGCCCCATCCAGCCTGGCCTTGAACACTGCCAAGGGTGGGGCATCTGCAGCTTCTCTGGGCTACTTGTTCCAGTGCCTGACCATCATCAACATGAAAAATTTCTTCCTAATGTTGAATCTAAACCCATCCTCTTTCAGGTAAAAGCTGTTCTCCCTTCTCCTAGCAATGCATGCAATTGTAAAAAGTCCCTCTCCAGATCTCTCACAGGCCCTCCTCAGATGCTGGAATGTTGCTATAACTGAACTGAAATAGAAAGCCTTAAGGATCTGTATCGGATTATATGCAAAAAATATATGCCAATTATGTCTAATTCTTCATTTCAATGTATCAAAAAATGAAATCTTGTCTTTTCATAGAACATGTGATGCCTAAAATTTAATTTTTAACTAAGGGAATACTTTTACATTTTTAGACGCTTGTAACGCAATACAACTTGCCAAACAGACAACTTGCTGAAATAATTTCATATTGTGTAAAGACTAAACAATTTCTGCAATGTGCTATAATACATAATACAGACCTAGTATCTATAATATGTATTTTTAAAAAGGCAAAGGAAAATATGCTTATAGACTATACCCTTAATGAACAGGAACATAAATACTGTTGTTGTCCAAAACAACAGATCACATTTCTCAGGCATAATAAAACTTTGATTACCTACCATGAAGGAAAAACTTCTTATGTTTTTAAATGAAATGTCACTCTTTTGCCTTCACAAAGAAATGTTCTTCTAGAAATGCTGAATAACAAGTGCCTAAAGTAAAACCTGAGCTGTTTTTGTTCTGGCTGAAGATTTTTTCCAGACTGTGCTTCTCAATGGATATCTCTTTATTGCCTTTATAGGATAGTTTATTTAAATCTCAGTTCACATTTTCAGTTCATTAGCCAGTTAAAAATGCCAGTAGCCAGCTGATTAAAGAACTGCATGAAAAGATCTGCAAATTTATAGTCACAATAAATTCATCTAGGACTGAATTTATTTTCAGTCGAACTATATGCATTAGTAATATTCTATTAACTGTAGTTGGGGTCTGATTTCTTAAGCTACCAGTACAGCCTTTGAGCCTAAGACATTAAAATGTCTGCAACATATATGTGGGAACTGGTCCTCAGCATGCCACGAGCCAAGCAGAAAATATTCTGGTAACCCTATAGTGTTAAAATAGAGGATAAAGGTAAATCTTTGCTATCTCTAAGGCTGCCAAGGTTGTGAAAACCAAATCTAAATGTTTAACAATATTAAGACAACACTAGGCTGCTTTCAAGACCAGGATTTTGTTGTGACCCATTATTCAAGAGCTGCTATAAAGCTGGAACCAGCTTTATAGAAGAGTTGCTCTCTATTTCATGACACATGCTTTGTTGCACAGAAAACAGCTGCATAAATAACACAGTAAATATCACATACTGAAAAAAAATTCAGCAACATGGTAGAAAATTGTATGCAACAGGAAAATTCTCCACAGTTCATGGTGTGACGCTTAAGAAATCTATCTTTTTAAAGGCTTTCTCTGAGCTATTTTGCATGCTGTGATATTTAAGAAATTGGACTTTTCTCATGTCTTTTCTGAGCTATTTCTTTGAAATTTCACCCTCCCTGGGCTCTATCAGCTATCAGTTTGTGTGAGTTTGCTGCTATCATGCTTTTTACCTTCTTACCAATGAATGGTCTGGAAACAAAAAGCCCACACTGCTATAAATACACAGACACCAATCAGCTCATAAACCCTGGCCCAAACATGCCTCAAAGCCAGGTGAATATTAAAGCATATATAACATATGCTTTTCCCTGGCCATCTGCTTTTGGCAACTATATAGGACAAGATACTGTATCAGCCAAACCTTTGTTTTGACTGTGTTTAGGTAAGAAATATTTGAAATGCAGTTTTATTAAGGAGCTCTACAACATAAAAAAGGGAAAGAAGGAGTTTGACATGAAATATTCTGCTCAAGATAAATTTGTACTGTGAAATACAAAACCACCTGAAACTCTGCCTGGTTAATTGCAAATAGTTTGTGTGGGGTTTTTTCTGGGCCCTCCATCACTCCCTGTAACTATAAACAATATAAAATTTAGTCAAAGTGAAGCAACTCTTGCTCTTAGATCAGGACCCCATCTTCTCTCCTGGCCTCAACAAGCAGAAAGAAAAATATATTTAAACACAGCTCTTCATTATTGTTAACTGTGTGAAGGACCAGCATGATATGACAGCATCTTAAAATATTGCCATGATAGTTTAAAGGAACTATTCTCAACATGCCCAAAAAGCTTCTCAGCAGTAACACTGGGCTTAGGAACATCAGCAAGCATGAGGCTAAGCCAGAAAATTTACCACTTGATTTATTCAGTTACATTCCCAAATAACTGAAAGCTCATAAAATCCTAAGATACGTATCGCTTTTTATGGAAAGCTATCAAACATACCAGCAGAAGAGAGGGTATTTGGGGTGGCTGTTGTTTTGGATTTTTTAAACTTTTTTTTTTTTTTTTTTTTTTTTAAATTTTGAAGCGGTTTTATGTTTACTCAGACTTCTAAGGCAAATGTTGATGAAATGAAAAAAAAAAAAAAGAAGTGGATTTAACCTCTCTCGTAGTTTTTCACTTTGCCATATGCTATCCACTCTTTTTGTTGTTTTTAAAATGTGCTGATATTTTGCACAGTGGACCACACAGAGTATTGGCAGGAGGTACTCCCTTGACTGCATGCCTTTACAGGAAGAATCTGATGTTCAATTCAATTATTTCCCCCCACACCCTCCCTTAAAGTGATTTGGAAATTTTAAGTGTTAAATTGATTGGACTGAACCCTGTGGAAAAAAACACTGTTTCTTTTGTTTTATTTCAGCATGTAACAAACACTAACTCCATAAAAAGCTTCTTAAAAATAAACTAGATATGCTACTAATGATCCTTTTTTCCTAAGTTTAGGAGTGTCAACATTCAGAATTTAAGTTTGTTGTAAGATAAAGTACCAAGCTTCCTGAAACTGGAAAATCACACTTGCATCAACAGAATTTGGGTAAAGGCCTAAGTTCAAAACCCAGAGACAGTGTCCTTTCTCTATTTCTTCCCAAAGTGAAGAAGCTTCAAAAACGAAAAGTCTTGGTTTAGTTTTGTTCCGTATAAATTAAAATATCTATTAGCAGCATGCAGACTTCAATTTCATTTAAAGTCATGACAAGGGGTTACGTTTTCATCTCCATCTAAACAAAGCACAGCAGATTTTTTTTTAGAAGGTTTCTCTTTGCCTCTTAATAAAACTATGCTGCAAGGTTCTGATTTTTTCCCATTATTATGATCTCTGTAAACTTCCAATGATTAACTGTTTAAGCAAATGTTTGTCATGTCTCAATTCAGTAATGTTTGCAAAGTGCTCCTGCTCCAATAGATGGACAAACAACAATTTAATTTAATTTAATTTAATTTAATTTAATTTAATTTAATTTAATTTAATTTAATTGCAAAAATTACCACAATGACAAGTCAAACATATATTTCATGGAAAGCAAACAATTAAAACATCACCTTTAGTCATTAAAACCATATTGTTTGTTTAGTCCATTAAGATCTTTTTAGTCAGCAGAATAAAAATGCATATTATTATAGCAGTAAAAATCACCAGGGTCTTACTTCCGTTATAGAGTCCTTAGCCTTGGTCAGCAAAGAAATGCTCCTGCACAGACAGTCCAAGGTGGGAGCACTGCCAGGACAAAACAATTTTCTTTTCTAAAGCTGGCTGAGTATTTGTGCAGGACTTTTTTTACCTGATAAAGATATAAATTCATACCCTACACATCTGAAGGCCACAAGCTTGGATTGCCAGTCCTGCAATGTTCCACAGTTTTTAAAGTATTTAATGCTTTTTGTCTTTTTCTTTCAATACTTATTTATAACTGTGGAATAGTTTAAGGTTTATTTAAGGTCTTCTATTACCATGAGCCTTGAGTTGTGATTATATCAGGGAGACAGGATTTCCTGTAGTCATATCAGAGGAATAACAAATTTTGCTGGACACTGCTTGATGGGTTTCTCTCTTCAAGGGACAAGCTTTTGAAAAGACAAAACTCTCCTACTTTTTTTCCTTTGGCTTCCCCAGACAGAGAAGTTTCACTTTGTTTGAGATGCATGAGCATTACATTAAGTAAAAATAGTATTTGTGCCTCTACACAAATTTGAAATTATTTTTCCATTTGTGTGGGACACACTGTAGTAAATTGCAACTTGGAATTACTGGGAATATATAGAAAAATAACAGATTTTATTAGATTTTGTTATTGGCTGCTTATGTGTTACTTTCTCTGCCAAATATGCCACAAACAATTCCAACTATAAATAGGTTACTTGAAATGTTATTTTGAAATTCTGTAGAAAAGATTGTATTACTGCTTTGTTAAGCAAACCTGCATTGCTAGATACTTTCTGTACCTTTTCCTGATGTTTATAACAAGACAAGGTGGCTGAGAACAGATTCTTTCATTGTATTATACAGAGCTGAACATAAGAAATGGAGAACATATTTACTCACCAAAACAGCTTTGTAATTTGCAAATTAATTATTTTGGATTCATAGTTTTTGTCATGGCCTACTTTAAAAGAAATCACTTACTTCATAGCTACTTTCTTGGTCTCCATCCTTCCTAATTTTTTACTCCCAGAACAGTTTCAAGCCTGACTTTGCATAACACAGTAAAGACACAAGAGAAAAAAAGAGTGCATCCTCTTACACTTTTATTATTGGTTGCCCATCAACCCTGCATATATAAGTATGTATGTCAATGGTTAGAAAATTCTGATCAATCCAAAATATCTTGAAGACTTTGTATCTGCTTTTTCCTTTTCTTTCCATTAAAAATTATCATAATAAGATATAATACCAATGGCTGGGTCTGACATGGTCATTTTTTGGTAATTTTTCATTTCATTAGTGGCCTCTAATGACTAAAAAGTGACAATTTTGCTGTCTCATATGCTGTGAGAGACAAATGCTGATCCATTTTGACATTCCATTAGTGGCTAGGTTTTGTGGTTACATGCAAAGAATTCCTCTTTGCCTGTGGCTGTGGCCATGGTCAGAAACACTACGGCAATTTTCTGTGCTCAAAATTGTTATACAACAAATGCCACAGTTATAGAACATAACTACCTGCTTGGGGGGTAAACTAAACTATGCCTTTCTAATCCTGAATTTCTCAATAAGTATGCAATTCATCTGTCTAAGAAGAAACCCTAATCTACCTTCCTTTAAGTGGTCACACTCATTTGAATGGGGTAAGATCGGATGGTGAACTTCAAAAATTTATTTGTGCTGATGGCAAATACAGTAAATTAACCATAACCCTGTATTAACCTACAAAAATGATTAATATTCTGTATGTTGCAAAGGACATTTGCTGAATTTATTTTGGCAGTAAACATTGATTGTCCTGTAGGAAAAGGCAAGAAATTTCCGGTGCCCATGAATCTAACATTTGCAGTCTAATGCTATTAACACAAATAAATTACATAGAGTTGTCCAGGAAGGCAGAGGGAGGGAGTGCTGAATTTAATAAAGCCTCCCAATTCTTTACTGCTGTGTGCTGTGCTGCATTTTTGCATGATTGCATCTGGTGTTACAGAAATCTAGTACCACGTCAGAGACAGATCTCTTTTTACTCAAAGCTTTAATAATATTGAATACCTATTCAGTGGACAAAAAATTTCAGAATCACTGTGAAACTCCAGTTTTTCTCCTTAGCTCTTATCTCTATTTACACATATTTCTGTGACCTGTGACACAATTGGTATTATCTTTTTAAAAGTTATTATATTTCTGGCTAGGCACAGTATTTGTTTGTGGCAGCAACCAAGAAGCTTAGGTATTTACATGTATTCAAGAAACACTGTAGAGAAAATTTTCCAGTTTGTAACTGGAAGGAGCACCATAGGTACATATTGCAACACATTTAGTCATATTCTGTGGCTGAAGTTCAGTGCCTCAAATCTTACACAGTGCCTTTGAAACTGTGGTTTTATCACATCTTGAATGTGAAAATCAAAATTCTGATAACTTTACAGGGACAGAATGGAAAATGTGAAGATAAGTGTTTGCCTCAATTGAAAAAGACCACGGAAAAATTAACTGTACTGAACCCCCCATGCAAGGAAATTGTTTCTAGATGAGCAGTCACAAATTCATGATTCAAGGTATTAACAAAATCAAAAGGTCTTTTGGAGGTCCTGCTTCTGTTATCTATACCCAGTTCACACTGTAATTTTAAAAATCAATATTTCTTCATCTGTCAGATCCAGACAACATTATTAGGATCATTATTGGTCATTTGCTGAATATGGAAAAGAAAAAAAAATTCATTACTTCACTTTTTTCTGAACCACTGACCAAAGAGTTTCAATGTCAATAGATGGAAATATGCTGTATTACTTTTTAAGAAACCTTATCAGGGAAAAATCCATCATGAACTAATAAAGGAATTATTCAGCAAGGCTAATAATTCAAAATATGTTTTCAGCTACTATAGAAGTTTAGAATTTCCCCATATTTAACTCAGCAACAGAGAGAAAATTGTTTCAGTAAAAAGACTTTTTCCATAATTAGACCAATAAGGACAAAATGTTTATTACAGTCAGACTTCATTCTAAGTGGGGCTTATTTCCTTCTGTGTGTAATCACTTAAGAAAAAACAGACATGAACAAAAATTTAGAAGGTAAGACAAAGTGAAGGAGAGTTTCTGGTGAATTAATCGTATCGCGTCTAAACCTGCTTTTAAAACACTGCTAATACTAGGTCAAATGTCAAATCTCCTGGTGGTGTTTAACCAGCCGCCTATACCTCCTCTGGCAGGAGCTACTTTAAACTACATTAAATCTCACACTAAGTCTTGCTGCAATTTTCTGCATAATAATTGACATCACCTTGTTTGTTAATCATATGTGTAGAACTTGTGTGACTTTGTCTTTCATGTCATTTTGCTAGTGAATGGTAACCAGATTGTCAGTTAGCAACCTCATCCATTTTCATCTGACTTGTGAAGAAAACCACCACCTTAAAATCTTCAGTATTATCTTGCATTCTAGGTATTTTTAAATTTTGAGGTGAATTTTAAACTAACAATTAATCGAATAAATCAAATGTATTCATTAATCAGGTGAATAGTCAGTTTCAAAGTCTTACTCCTGGACACTGAGAGAGAAAAGCAGGTTTCACTAGGCTGCCTTTATTTGCTCTCTCATAAAGAGTCCAGGACTTTGCTGACATTTGGCCAATACCTGGCAGAATTAGATGCAGTAGTACAAAGTACACTAAACAGTGAGCAGACTTCCAGTGAAGTGGAAGATAAACATGATTTGGAGAGTCAGTTACCCAGGTGATCCTTGGGCTTCAGCTTATCTCTGCTGCAGTCTTTGATATTTACAGTAGTAAAATTAAACTTAACCATTCCAAAAAGGTTCCAACAGCTGTCTTCAGAGTAATTTTGCAAAAATAATTCTATTTATCACATTGACACTTGAATGCTCCCCAAATTAACTTTGCTGATACAAAAGTACTAGAAACACTCCCTAATATTGGCACAGAGGTGCAAAAATATTTCAATGAAATGTCTTCAGGAAACTCTGAGTTGCCTTATTGGCTTCAACACTTCATAGAAATATTTCAGCTTGAGCAAATAAAAATAGAGGCATCAAAATCATGTTAACTTTACAAAAATTTAGACTGTATTTAAGGCAATGTAGAAAAACTCAGGTTTTTACGTAGATTTTATTCTGTTTCTACTCAAGCAGAAATAACATTGAAGTGGGAAAGATTTTACAATTTGTTTTCAAAAGAAAGCTCCTTTTGAAGCAAGTGAATTCAATGTCATTTATCTAGCCTGTGGTCTTTAGGTCTGAAATTTTAATCTATGCATAAAATAGTTTAGGAAAACTACTCTGTAGGGTATTTAAAACCGATTTAAAAAAACTGTGATTGAATGCAAAACTTCTTTTACTAAACTGTCAAACAAAGCATGACAGATACATCAACAGTAAGATGCCAATATTATGAGAAAGTATGAGCAAGAATTTTTCCTCAGGTAAAAGTTTATCAGTCAATTTGTCAAAAGATGAAGTTTTTTAAGATCAATCAGAACCTTTTAGAGCAGTTTGCACTGTAATGATGGCATCTGAAACACATACATTATTTACTTTTGCAAATATTTAAGTAGTTCCCATGTATTCCTATCAGATTATTAAATTTCCTCTGTCTATTGAAATGAGTCATGGTGGACTAGGAAAGAAATAAAAAAATCTCTTAGAAGATCATGTGAGAATCTACCACTGTCATTCTAATTATTGGGAAAACAATATATGAATGGTGGTTGTGTAGCAACTACAGCAAAGAAAGTTGAATTGGTTTGCACAGGACTGGTACTTGCAGATACTTTAGGTTTCTTTGTAAATTAGGGGAAGGAGAATTTAAGCCATGACTTAAATTGTTTTTCAGGACAAAAACTAATTGATGTTTTCAGCCTGAAGAAATTATTTTCATTAAATACTTAACAGCATTGTCTAGAAAAGACAAAATTAAATTTAAAAGAATTAAATTTTTTAAAAAATGAAATTAATAAACTGTCTCTAATAGTGTGAAATTTTTGGAGGGTGATATAAACCCATAAATCTGAGTAATATGTCAATTATTCTGAAAAATTTTGCATTTTTTCATGTTTGAAAGTTTTTATCTCCTTGATTCAATTACTATTTAACAATTATAACACAGTCACATTAAAACTTTTCACTTCTAGTGGATAAAAAGGGATTTAGTCTAGATTCTTCTTGTCCCTAGCTTGTAGTATTTTTCCCAACGTCCAATGAAAGACAAAATACATTGGAAAAAAATCTTAGCGCCAGTTGAATACAATTTCCATCAGTTACTTGAAATTTCAGTATAGAATGAAATTTCACAGAAAGGATAGTAATAAATAGGTTTTGTACTGCTGCTTTATCTGTCATATTGACACTGTCTTACAAGTAACAGAGATACAGGTAAGAAGAATTTGTCTAGAGCTGAAGCCTTTCAACTTAAAAAGGTTGTTTTTAAGAAAAACCTACTCAGAATGTTAGATTTGAAAGAGTTCTGTCAGGGCTGGTTTCAGGACATTATAGATAAAACAATAAGGAAATTGTTCTGCCAAATGCTAACCTATCAAAGTTTAGAATACATCAGAGGCATAGTGGTGCAGCTCCTGTTCTGAGAAAGTCCTTGATGTGCTAGAAATCTGGTTTCACTACGTGTGAAAGATTAATCATATCGAGGCAAACTTATTTCCACTTGATGTGACTTTGGAAATAACTTTCAGTAAATTGTTTCTTCTGATTATTTGAATATTCATATCGAAGGTAATGAAATAATTCAATAAAAATCTGTCAAAATCTTGAAATTATGAACATTTAAATGAGCTTAATATTCTTATGAATAAAGTGTCTTTAGAAATAATACCATAAATAAACAGGTTTTTAAGATTTATAAAAAACCCACTAATTGTTTAATGGAAAATTGAATAAAGTACTTTTTTGATGAAGGGAATGTTTTTTACAATTGCAGTAGTTACTTGTGGCCAGATTCTACTTCCAGTGTTATGAATGACCAGTACAAATCTTAAGTGGGAAAAAAATTGTGGCCTCACTAAGTGTAGTTTCTTCTTTCACACAGAGTGGAACCCATGGAAGAATATAATGTTTTAAAAAGAAGTAGATGTGAAGGGAAATTCCCTCTAATGCCTTAAAAAGCAGATGGAAAGGGCAATTCTATCTCAGTAGTTTGAAAGATTTCTGGTTTCTACTAAGCATATTGGACCAAAGTAGGAAGTAAGGTGAAAAAGTGTACAGAAAATTGGAATTAATTAAATTTTAACAGAACCTGGAAAAGCAAACTAATGTGAAGACAAAAGACTGAAATAGAATAATAGATACATTGGGATAGGATAGTCAGATAATAGAATAAAATGCTTTAATGCGTTTTCATATTGCAAAAGTTACATTCAAATTAGTTTCCCAAAATACTTTATAAGGGAATATATATTCATGAAGGAGTTATTCACATTGTAAACTGAACATAATACATCTAATTAATAACTTAGACTTTTAATACTGTGAAATTTAAATTTTTAAATGCTTTCATATTTATGATGTTCGAGCATAATCTATATACATGAAAGCACTACGCTTGCTGACAAGAATACCCTACTTATCAGTACAGAGAACATCCTCCTACTAAGTCACTCTAATAATCCAGCTTTTAATGTTGTTCATAGAAATCAGAATACAAATTAGCCCTAATTGTACCAAGAATTAAATTTTGTTAAAAGCAAGATTAGCAAAGTAGTTAATTAGAACAATCTTTTACAGATTTATAACGATACTAATACTGGAACTGCAGAACTTATACACTTACAAAAATGGAATTTAAGGTAGCCACTAGTTCTTGAGGTAGTGATCCTTGTGAAAATATTCACCTTGGCTAAGATGTAATTCAGAGTATTCAGTGTTAAAAATCCATAATAGCACTTGAATTTGAAAGATGATCAAAAAAAAAAAAAGGTGTTAGTTTTGCTGTGAAGAAGAACAAAATGTTAGAAGCATCATTTTTCAGCTTGTGCAGGAATACCAGTCTTAAGGACTGCCTTTCATTAGAAACTCCATTTCCCTACTGACAGCAAACTCAAATAAATGCACAAGTTCAAATAGAAATGCAAAGAAAAACAAATAGAAAATCAAACTTTGAAAAATAATCCCATAAAAAAACCCCACTGGTGGGATGAATGGTAATATTTGAAAGTAAATGTCCTGTTTCCAATGAGGTTTTCGTGTTCTTGTCATTCGAACAGTGTTGCAAAGGTCAGTTTACTAAAATGTCATGCCTGAAAAATCCAAATGCATTTTTTCTTCCTACACTTTAGAAATGTGTTTTTAAGTGACCATCATCACATTGTCTTAAGCAGTACAATGAATCAAACTAAGTGGAAGTATGTTTTGTGCTATTGTAAAATACAATAAATATGAAATAAGTATTTACAGTTGATACAAAATTCAAGACTTTTGAGTGAATTTACCAACAGAGATCAGTACTTATGGACTGAACAGAGTGTTCACATCAAATATATTCTCCTTCTATAGAGAAATATATAAATTAATAAGGCTAAGACTACAAAGCTGTTTAAACCTTAATCCAGAGCTTGAATTCATGTGTGGATGGCATGATCTTAATTCTGTTCCTGTTTCAGGGAGAGGCTCAGCAACCTTACTCCCTCTATGCCTACTTTAACTGTCCAGTAGGAAAGAAAGGATAACATCCCAGACAGTAAAATGCTCTTAATGATAAAAATACACTTTCAATTTCTCCTAGAGATGTAGTTGGGATAGAAAAAAAAAAAAAAAAAAGATAAAATCTTAAAGATTATGCAGAAATCCTTCATTTGCTGAAGAGAAACTTTCTCCCTGAAAGAAAAAAAATTAAATAATTGCAACAGAAGAGTGAATATTCACTGAGCTGAATATTCTGAATTGAACACAATTCAGGACAAGCATAAGAGTGAATATTCACTGAGCATCGTCTTATTTGTGTGATGTTGTAGCCTAGATCTTGAACTGGAGAATGGTGTGTTGAAATGTCTTGCTGCAAGACATTTACCTGTGCAGAGCAGGACTTTCATAAGCCTCCCAACCTTGTAGTTTCTAACTGATGCCAGGCACCTCCCCTGGAGGAGCACCAAAGGATGGGTCACTGCCTAGCAAACATGCTCCCAAAGAGACTGACTAAGTAACTCTAATGGAAGCTGAATGCTTGCTGCCTGCAACAGCAGTGTTAAAGGAGAGGAGGAAATTACCTCAAATATTATAATACCTTGCCTTACTGAGGAGCAAAGGGGCCATTTGTATCACTTCTGATGATAGATACCTGCCTTCTGCAGGTGTCATTTCGACAGACTCTGGAGAGGGTCACAGTTATTCATCTTCAGCAATGCAACCAGTTCCAATTTTGTATTTTTTTTTTTTTTCTTCAAAGAAACCACTTTTTGTGTAGAAGGAGGCAAGGGCAAATATTTCAGTGTTACCATGCTTTTCCTAAAGGAATGATGGATATCAGCCCTTCTTGTTGCTAAATAAACCATGAAGATTAGTCTTCTGAGAAAGCCTGAGTATATATCAGTTCTCTAAAATGAGTTTATCTTGCAAGTTAAATATATGTATTCAGTCCTTGGCAGAGAAGGTCTCCTCTTCAGAGACTTTTATGCCTGTGACAACATGGTTTCATTTTTTGGGATCATCTGGTGCTCCCACAGGAGAAGCTCTGTATCTGCCAAAGCACAGTAGCATTCACTGATGGTTCTCCAAAACCCAGGAAAGAGCAAACCATGTCTTTGAGTTCCAGATCTGAAGTTTCCACTTTCTGTTTTGTAGCGATGCACTCCTATGTCAGTAGTATCTTTTATTACATTTCAAAATGTAATTTCATTCACTATCTCCAGCTCCACAAGCTTCCCAAGGATACCATTTCCAGCAGTGTTAGGGTGCAGAATACCGTCTGCCTTCATACTGCCTTGTACCATCTACTTGTGTGACTAGAAGAATAGGGGTTTACTCTCTTTCTTCATAGCTTCATCTGCCTTTGATCCATGAGTTCTTACATTACTGCTGGAGCAAGAAAGAACCTTTTAAAGCAAATGTTGAACAAAATAGGTAGGAAAAGAAAGGAGGTGAATCACAAACTTGTAGATTTGTTGTTACCAGGAAGTAAATCCCAACGCTCATCGCTGTATTAATATAAATCAAGGATATAGATAGTTACAGTTATTATATGGCTGTAAAAATCCAAATGATGACTTTATATAGACAGTATTTCTAGGAAGGGATAGGAAGAAAGTAACTGAACAAAACCTAAAAATTATTTAGAGGTTTATGACTGAGAATGGTCTTTGGTATTGATCAACTTCAAAAAAATAAACTGATAAAAATGATGTATCAGCTCCTAGAAAGTCAGAAGTGGATGGAATTTTTTATGAAACAGAGGTGACTGGTAGAAGTGTTTCTGTAGATTATTGGTAGTGGAATTGTTTTTCTTATGCACTGCAGGGAATCATGCCTGTGTTTACAGAGCAGAAAGGAACTGTTTTACATGTACTACACATTCTCCAGTGGTGTTGATGAGCATGCTGAGCTGGAAAAGTAACAAACTCTTCCTTTTGGAACTAATTATAGGAACTTCTTCTACCTACCCTTTTTCTTCTTCTGTCCTTGTTCCCTTTCTTCCTTTAACACTTTCAGTTCATCTCTATAAAAAGTAACTGAAAGGATCCATAACCAACTATTTCAGAAGAAATTGTACCGTGACAAAAAAAATGAGCTTTTTATACCAACATATGGGAATCAGAAATTAATTGTGCCAATATAAGAAAATCTCAATGCTTCTGCTGTGGTAGAAATGTAATGTGTCAGGAACAGCATCGGGAAACAACACCTATAGCTCATTGCTGTGAGCTCTTTGACAGCAGCCTCATAGCTATCTGCTGATCTGCTGCTGTTGTTCTCATCTGGATTTTTTATTATCATTATTATTTCATCATTGGGTACTGCCTGGTTCTTATCCAAGTAGAAGAATACGTGTGCAGCTCTAAACATTGTATAAGGCCAAAGCTCTAAACATTGATTTCAAATGCAAAAATGAACTGCAAAGGAGTCTTCTACCTCTTGAAAAGGGGTAAGCTTCACTGTAATTTACACCTAGAGCTAGAAGGAATCAGATGTATCTGTTCATTATTAACCTGGACATTCATAGCCCCCTCAAATAACCACATAAGTTTGTACACAGTGAAATCTATTCTTACAGATAGTGAGGGTTAATTTCTGAACTGAAAGACAATAGAAAAAAACTCTATGCTCTGCCTTATATCTACTCTGAGCAGAAAAAGAGTTTGAATTCCTTCATTCACTTAGTTTTGAATACATATCCGTGTTTTATCGAAACAAAATATAAAAGGAAAGGGGAAAGGGGAAAGGGGAAAGGGGAAAGGGGAAAGGGGAAAGGGGAAAGGGGAAAGGGGAAAGGGGTAAAGGGGAAAGGGGAAGGGCCACAAGATAAGTTCTGAAATTCACAGAAGAGACCTTGAATATTAAAATAATCCTCAGGTTGTGGAGATGACAAACAGAAGTGTCTCAAATTTTTCACTATTTTAATTTTGCAACCTCCTATTAAAGATAGGAGGTTATAAAATTAAAGACAACATACACACACACACAAAAAAAAATCAAACAAATGCTAATTAAGCAGTAGCACTCTGGGTGAAGTAAAGCAGTACTTTCTTTCTTTTCAGGCTTTACATAACCACCCTAGGAAATAAAATGCAATGCCACTATGAGCAGAAATATTGAAACAAAAAGAAAACAAATCTGTTTCTCTGATAGAATACCTTATTGTCTAATTTATAAGGCAACACATTTCCAGCTGAGGAAATACATCCTTAAATACCCAAGGTAATAGTATCCTTTGGTCATTTGCTGTGATCAGTTTCATAAAAGCAAGCATTTCACTGAATTAATAGCTGTGTTATCCTGTTCAAAATCCGATTAGGAAAACAAGAAGGAATAAAATTGTGGCTGCCCATCCTTTGAAATACTGTTTTTAAATACATCCTGAAAAATGCTTCTGTTCCTGGGTGAAAAACAGATGCTGATAAATCTGACTTTCTCCACAGTGAAATTTCCCAAAGAGACAGAGGCAGACAAATTGCTGACACAGAGAGACTATTCCCAAAGGCAGAAGATAAGAGAGTGATGAATGCCTGACAACCTGCAGTGTGGAGAACACATAACTGCTTTGGAATACTTCTGGTTTTACCTTAAACTCCACTGTAAGCACAAGTACAGATCTCCCTGTTGTCAGTGCTGGTTGAGTGCTTCTGTGTTGGTCAGATGTAAGGATCCTATCCAGACTTCTCCTGAAGCCAGCAGTACAAGGGGGTAGGAAAAAGGGAGGTTGTCTCACAGTTACTTGAAAAACCACACCTTTGTCTTCACACAGCTGCAATCTGGTTGTCTTGTGACTGTCCTAGAGGGGTGGTGATGTATGCAAAGTGTGACAGACTAACAGCTGACGGATTTAAGGCTGACCACAAGGGTTTCCTCTTTTATTCCCATTCGCAATCTCAGCATGATCACTCTCCAAAGCAATCTAGTTAGGCCATCAGCTTTTCAAAATAACTAACTTCCATTACTCTACCACTTCCAAGACTCAAATAAAACTTCTTTATTGTAGAAATACATATCAACTAAATTATCTGTCTCAGAGTCTGAAAACATTCTAATTGTACTAATCATATACTACCCAACTCTCTGAAGTAGATTCACTAGTGAATGTGTATTCTGTAGCATTTATAAATGAATGAAAAAAATTACAAAGAATTCAATTTAGCACTTTTTTTCCTATCAAAAGCTTTACTTTACAGCAGTTATTAGAATATTTTGGATATACAGTGCAGGTAGACAGTAAGGTGGGGGATACAGAGGGTGGTGCTAGCCCCAAAGCTATGCAGCCCATGTGAAACACAGAGTAGCTGTACCTTTAGCAGGACATGTAAAATAATTCATATCTCATAGAGCTGTCTTGGTCCATCTGGCACAGGCACTTATGTACTCAGCAAAGCTCAAGGGAGATTCTTTCTAAAGAATGACATAAATTATTACTTTGCAGGACTCCTATCAGCTTTCCTAACTAACTGCTCACTTCCAGGTCACAGAGAGGCAGAGTAATTACCTGCCTGTCTTCAGCTCTGCATCTTCCTGTCATTCATACAGTCAAAATTTCTCTGAGACCACTTCCGTTGTATGAAGAAGAGTGACAGACTACCAGGCCCTTATGTCTGGCAACCCTACTATCCATGTATTTGCCATTTCCTGATTAAAAAGCAGCTGATATCAGAAAAAGATTCAGCATAAAACTCAGTTGTGATTTATATGTTCTCTCAATACAAAGCTTGTCAGATCATGAGACAAAAAAATCAGAATTCAGTGCCATGGAAACTGAAGCATTAACAAATGTGTCTTTTTTTTTTTTAACTTCAGTTGGAACTGCACTTGAGAGACTCTTTTAGTAGAAAATTGCTAAGCTGTCCCTGTAATTTCAGTGGTGGTGAAGGGGAGTGGGTTAAAAAATACAGAAAAGAGGATTTTTTTTTGTTTGTGTTTTGAACAGAGCAGCAGTCAGAAGAAGCAGGGCAATGACTCAGGAAACTAAGTAGGCTTGGCAGTAATTTTAAGGCCAGAAAGATCACAAGTTAACACTTTGGGGTGTTTAAGTAACAGTAACTTTTTTATGATTCAAGAGTGTATAGAAAAGAGAGTGACACGGGGGAAGATGCTATGAACCATACACCACCTTTTCCTCAATAGTCACTGTCTTTTCCTTTTCCACAGTACAGTACATTCATGCAGCTCCTGCTTCACAGACCTCTGAAACAAGAACACAGCAGCCTCTTCCCATCGACACTTCCCAGTACTCACTGGCAGCAGCTTCTGGGATCGTGTCTTTGGTGCAGCCTAATCTAAGTGCCTTCTGCTATATTTGTCATCTCCAGTCATGCACTGTATTATTTAAAGATTAAGAAAGCCTGCAGTACACAGCTTTGTGACACAGGACCACCCCTTCTGCTTTTGAGCACCTTCTGAACTTTACCAAGTCTGCACTGCTACAGCACACTGAGCCCTGCACTTGCCCTGCTGTCCTGGAGAATAAGTCTATTGTCCCTGTTTCTGGTAATCTCCAATTTTGAGATCTCCAGAGGGCCAAAGACTGAACTGAAGATTCAGTAGCCTTTGCAATCCAATGAATATGCTGAAGGAAAAGTCATTGTGCATTACAAAGTGTTTGGAAATCCCATCAAACTCTTGAGTCCCCAAACTGAAAACAGGACAAAGATGCAAGACCATACAATCTGTCCTGATGGTTTCATTATTTATTAAGCCTTCACTTTTGATCATTGTTGAAAATGGGATACCAGGCTAGAGTTGCCTTTGGTCTCACAAAGTACAATCAGTTTTCCATCCCTCCCCTAGCTGCTGGTGCTACTGGGGCATTTGTTTGTCAGGCCAGCCCACAGGAGCAAGCACTTCTCCAAACCGAGTACTTTTGTACTGATCAAGGTCCTACTGAGGGAATCTTTCAACTATTTTGACAGGCAATAGTCTGATAGTTGCTGTGGCTAATTAAAAACTTACAGATGGTCAGGTAAGGTTCAAAAAATTTTGTAAGCTTCTCTCCAGCTCCCACAGTTGCTATTAATTCAGCTGCTTTTATCTTCAAAGCACACTCAAGGGAAAAAAATGCAACCAGGAATTCAACTGTTTGCTTTTAGAGTCTCGGATTCTTTACATATAAAACTTATTATTGCTTAGATCTTTTGCTTTATTTAATCACTAGTGAAAAATCTAAGTAGTTACATTTCTAAAAAGTAGGGTTTTCCTTAGCTGTGAAGTATGAAAGAACTGACAGCATACGTTTTTCTTCCTTCTTGTATTTCCTAGGTTTTCATTATCATGGATGTCAGAGAAGTTGATAAACTCCATAACTTTTCCACTCCCTCTGCTATCACAAAGGCAACATTTATCTCTGTGGACAACATATTTTTCAAATGCTTCTTATATAACTATTTTATAGGAAGACAGGAGACTGACAGGCTCCAGTTTATCTCTGCACAATACTACCCATTTATTGCTATTCAGGAACTCAAGATCTATTTGTATGTTCCTAGTAACAGACAATACATAATACTACAGAAATATGTTTCCCCCTTTCAGGAAACATTGAGCTTACAAATAATGTTTACTAGGTCTTCAGTGTTTCATTTAGCCTTACTGAGTTAACGGAAACATTCAGTGATCAGTGGTAACAATGAAAAGCAGTGGTTTGTACCTGTATTAAAACAATTAATTTAAATTCCCAGCTTTATACTGTATGCCTACATAGGCCAGTACATTCTTCATCCCTGTTCAAGCCATACAAACAGTGCAGATGCTTATGCTGCCTCTGTTTTTTAGGACTATTTCATTTGAAACTCATTTTGATGTTATTCCAAAGCTTTGCAATTTGTATTGTAGACTGTTCTGTCACTATGCAACAAACTGTTGAAACACAGACCTAAATTCCAATATATATGTTATGAACAGGCATTAAGTAACAGTAAGTTTAGAGGATTAAACTTCAGTTTTTTGGGTTTTTTTGCATTGTGCAGGAGAAAGTTAAAATTACTCCCTGTACACATACACTTACTAGTGGGAACTTGGCAAGATTATGTTATCCTCATGGCTGTCTCATATGAGTTGCAATTACTTGGGAGTTGCTGACATTTTATTGTCTTATACTAGTAAAACAGCAATGACATCTATATTTTTCACAGCCAAGCTTAATCATAAGTACATCTGTCAAGATCTCAAAATAACCTAAAGACTCTTTTGCTTCATGGATGTCTTTTCTTAGTTTTTCCTTCCCATTCTGTCCTTCCCCAAGTGACATTTAAAGATCCACTTTCCTTCCCTCAGATCTATATCTGAAAAGCAATCAACTGGTCCTCCAAGCATCAGACACATGCTTTTTTGTACTAGTTGTTAATTTTAAAAATGCTGCAGTTTACAATTTGACACTTACTCTAGAAGATTTGTGCTCCTGAATACATTTATGTGATTTATTTATCCCCAGTTGTTTCTGAAATCCCAATAAAGGCAGAGCCTGATCATTATAAGATACTTGCCATGAGTGTTTGTTAACTGCTTGGAGTATCCCTTTGCTTCTTGCACCACTTCTGCAATTACTATAGCACTTCAGCCATCCCTGAATGCTTAATAATCTTTAATATGCCTTCAGTGTGTTGAAATAAAGAGTGAGATGGATTTAAAAGGTATCATCTATATGTATAAAACACATCAAGAATGTACATGTCTTTTCATTTAGTATATCTCTAATATACTCCAAGATGATTGCAGAGTAATATAATCAAGTCAAACATGAGATTATAAAAAATCCAACTACCAAAACACAGTGTAAGTCAGAAGAAAATCTTTCAGATGTAAATGTTACAGTGGATGAAAAAAAACCCTTTCAGATTATGCAAACAAAAAGTGCAAGAGTGACCCGGGGAAAAGAGGAACAGAGCCCCTGAGTGAGTGAGTGACTGACTGCCTGCCTGGCTGAAAACTCTGAACTGTGGAAAAGATATCAAGCTAAAAGCCTGCAGTCCATAAGCAGGTAAAAAGGCACTGCATGTCTCCTTTTTAGTAGAAATAGGCAGACTCAAGCTGCCTATAACAGTATGATGGCATTAACCTGTTTCCTCTCTTAAAATCAGAAAAAACCACAGCAACCTCAGAATCCAGCAGTGGTGTGATAATATCTTAGCTTCTGGCAGCAGAGGACGGAAACCAATAAAATACACAAAATATGCATGAAAAGGCAGATAAATTCAGATGGTTATTTAAATCTATAAACAGCAAATAACTCAAATATTCTTTTGCAATCTTAAATTTCTGTATGAAACTCCCTAAAAAATCCCCCACAATTTTGCATTATATAGATTCAGGGAACAGCCTGGGTAGGAATGGACATCTGAACATCTTGTGGTCCAACCCTCCTGCTGTGATAAGAGACACCTTCCACTAGCTCAGGTTTCTTGAAGCCCCATTCAATGTGGCCTTGAACAGGGGCAGGACCTTGTGCTTGGCCTTGTTGAATATCATAGGGTTATATAAAATTATTAAAACCTAAGGATCATGCTAAACTTCTAGTAAAATATTAACTAATTATACAAAGGCATGAATTCATAATGCAAATTTAAATTAGTGACATATTAAAATATTTTCTTTACAGAGTTGATACCATTATTTAATATTTATATAATGTTGCATGTGTATAGAAACTGGAAGCCAATTTAAGTTCATATTAATAATTTAAAATTCTTCATTAGTAATATGAAACTACTGTATAATAATCAAGAAAAATATAAACTATCAGTAGTATGTATTTTAACATAAATTCATTTATTTAATTAGATGTAATCAATACAAGTTTCGGATTTTTAAATCTAGTTCTAGTTGCTACTCAAACATACTTACCATAACATTTTATTACGATTTTCTTTTATCAGTCTAAATAGAGATAGGCTCTAGCTCAGAGGTTATACTTTCTTTAAAAGTTTAGTCTTAATCATCTATCAGGAAGAAATTACTTTAAAATTACCAGGAATTTTATCTTATTTTAACTTAACTGCAAACCACTCAAAACTTAATAAATCATCATTTCTGTTTTAACTTTAAATAAGTTCTAAAAATAGTTAAATTCCAGTGCAAATGCCTATATTTTCTTTATTTCATTGTATGTACATTGCTCCAAATTAAGACTGACTGGCAAGAGGTGGAATGGTGAAATGGCTCAGTGGTGTGGTTTTGGAAATATGGGCAAGTAAAGCCATTTTGTTCGAGTGACAGGTTTTTATAATATGCTCTAGAAGGTGTCTCAAGTTAAGAGACTACTTAGTATATGAATTGTGCCTACATTTTTTTTTTTTGTTTTATTATCTGGATTGTGACAGGATCTGAACAGGATTTTGGAGTAACATAAATTTATTTTAGCAAATTTTCCATGGTAAGTGGAAAGGTGTTTAAACACTCATGGTGCACTCCAAGACATGGCAGACAGCAAATTGCATTCTCACCTTGCACCAACCAGCTATCCCTGGCAAGTCTCTGCAACACCTCCAGCCCCTAAGTGTAATCCATCTTTACACCTGTATACATTTTCAGTGTGTTTTTAGTGTTTCAGACTTGCCCCTTTGAAGATAAAATTAAAAACATTCTGTACCACAGACTATCCCAGGTTTGTCAAAAATAGCACTTCCACTAGTCAAACAACTCAATAGCTAGGCTACTTTGTTTTTCTAAGGTCAAACAAAAAGCAGACAGAAAGGGGAGATGAAATAATGGAAAAATACTACATGCCCATGAGAAAACATACCTTCATGAAGCACTTTCCATCAGCTGTGATTAGCTTCAAATATCCACAAAAGCAGCACACTAGTTATTGGATTTGCAGTACACTTGATACCAGTACTTTCTTCTCATCTGATCTAGGAGCAGGGTGTGAGTATTTTCAGTCTGTCAGAGAAACTTGACAAACCAAACTCCACACTGAGCTCATTGCTGTACTGCCAGCTTGCCCTCGGGTAAGAGGAAAAGTTTGATTAGACCCTTGCATCCTTTTGCAGGGATATATAAATGCAAAAAAAGACCGGAAATGCTCTTCCTCAAGGCTAAGGAACACTTGGTCTGAATACAGAGAAATGTTTGGAAACAGATTGGAAATGAAGTGAAATTGCTTTCTGTGGCACAGAGGGGAGAGCAGTGAAATGGCATAGAACCGATTGGTGCTGGTGTGGAATGGGAATGAGATGGGCAATTTTCATTTAGAATTTTAAGGTCTGAGGATATAAGCAAAGCAGTCTCTTGGGTTAAACAAGGGGTAAATATATTTTCTATCTAATGCCGAGAAGAAATGTAAGAAAAATCATCATGAGCTAGGGGGATTTAATGTTAATCATTATTGCCTTTGCTAGCGGACATTTCTAAGATATCTCTGAAATCTAATGACAAGCTGCAATTTCACAACTGTTTTACAATGATATAAAGCAGGCACTGCTGTCAAAAAACCCAGTCTGTCTCCTGCCTGCAAGTGCTCACCCTCTGCCTCTATCACCCCATGGTTCTACTGGCACAAGCTGCATTCAGGGAGCTATATCCTGAAGCTCAAAGAGAATCTGATTAAGGATATGCTGGTTTAAGGTGGCCATGAAACTACCATTACAGCTTTGAATGGGAGAGAACCTGGGCAGCAAATAGGAAAATGAAATGTGTTTGTGCCTGTAGAAGATTCTTGCCCTTTCCATGAGAAACCTGTAGCTGAGGATGGAATTATATGAGTGGTGTACTTTAGGGAGATCCATCAAAATAAAATGATAGTTCCCCTCTGAGCTCAAAATGTATCCAACTATAATTAGCATTAGCTTTTCAAACTGCACAAAATAACAAATATTCTATTCAATCAAAATCATATTATCTAACAATGTTTTATCTAATAACAAATGCATGATTTTAGTCATTATTAAAATGCTGGTACCTTCCCTCTCCCTTAATTAACTGTAGATTGATATTAATATTTTAGTAGTAAACAAAGCTGCTCATTTTCTTTCAAGAACCTATCATTCTCACACAATAGAATAACGAAGAATGTTTGGTTGCAATAACATCCTGGCAAGGATAGAGAGAAAATAAGGAGCTCTGTCAAAACAAAACCAGTTTCAAATACCAAAACTTCAATATCAACAGCCTGGAAATGTACCAGGTTCTCATATTTCCCACTAAGCTGATTAAAAAAAATCAACTAGCTAGAATTTTCTGGTGGGCTTTTTTGGTTTTTTTTGTTTGTTTGTTTGTTTTTTTGTTGTTTTTAATTAGATCTGTAGTGGTGCTTTTTTCCTTTTCCTACATGTTAAATGTTTTGCAAGGTAGTATCCATAATCCTGGAGAGAGACAGGCAAAGAGGCAATGCAAAAAAAGCATGGTATGCAAGCCAATTAATTAAGAATGCAACATTTTGTCATTTCATAGGTTGCCCACACAGCATTCAAAGTCACTAGGATTGGCATTAACAATAATTAAATATAAAATAACATGCAAGCTTAGGGCATCATTAGACAACACGCAATTTATGGAAGATTTAACTCTCATATCATTTAGATTCTTTTTGTGAATTGCCATGTCCATCAACTACTACAACAATGTTTCAATAGTTTTAGAGTGCAAACCATAAGAGCTTTAGCCATGGTTTTACTTTGTTTTCTTTATTAGTTAAGTTACCATTTCCATCAGTAGAATTTGCATAGAATTTTATTCCTGTGAGCTTTTCTGTTTTGAAGAAGCAATATTTCTGGTTTTTGCTTTCTATTAAGGCACTCCCTGGATGTGTGACTGTTATCCTTTACCTCTGGGCACCACTCAATCACTCAGCAACACAGTTTGATCCCTGTTAGATGTAAATATACTACTGCGAATCTGTACACAATATGGAGTTTGTGTCAGCTTGTATTTTTGTGTGTCTTTTACATAGTTTGCAGAATGTTATCCAGCACAAAGCTTTCTGGCAACAAGTTAACAGTCAGCTTTTTCTGAAGCAGAGCTGAAAAATGAGTTTATAGCATATCAGTGATTTTTACTCTGAGGCTGTGGACTTTCTGATTTTGGGACTATGAGCCTAGCAACAGATTTGGTCACTGGAACCCATGGCTATCTCATCAGCCAGCCTCGTTTATATTCATTTTTTTGTTTACAACAACATGCAACATTCCAATAGCTCATGCCAATTGCAACCAAAACTCCCAAGATAAAATATATATATGTAGAGCAATAGAAATTCAAATCACTGCTGTTATAAAAGCACATTTGTAAATGTGCTTTCACATGATGTGTAGGTCATCATTGCAGATAAATATAACACACCATGAAACCCAAATTCTTATTATTATCTGCACCATAGTAGAAAAAGTAGATACTTAGCAATCTATTGACAGTTTAGAGCTCTAACTCTATCAATAATCTTATTATTTTCCACCCAGATTGATAAAATATAAATGATCCATAACAGTCTCATATTAACCTTATTTAATTTTATTGCTTCCTATGCTCCTGCTAAAAAAACAAAAACCTTGCAAAGATGATTAGGCAAATACTTTCTTCAGAACCATGCTCTTAGTCTGATCTAGTAATTATTAGTCTGGTACATTGTGCAAAAACAGGCATAATTTTACAGTATCCCTATATTTATGTGCTAAGTGGAAAATACTACCTTGTACAATATAACATATTTTATTTGTCTATTACATTTTTTATTTTTTGATTACATATTTATTTGTCTATTGCACAGCTACAGCTGTGAAATATGTTTTCCTTATGTATTCAAATCCCTAAAAAATATTTCTCAGCTCCTAGTAAGCAATGAATATTTGGAATTTTTACATGGAATAAATGCATAAAAAATATGTCTGAATGCACTGGACTCACCTGCTCTGTCACCACTGCACGGGGTTTATACAGCCTTCCTCCGAAGTTTTCCAGTCAGCTCTGTATCATTAACACAAACTAATTTCAAGCTCCATCTTCTGGTTAAAGTGTTGATGAGTGTTTAAATGAAAAAGCTAATTATTTATCTCAGGGTCCCAAGAGCACCCACAGCCCTGTCTCTCCCTGCCCAAGCCCAGGGGCTGCCCTCACCTGCCCATGGCCCAGGAGCCCATCTCACCCCCAGGGCTGTCAGCCCCTGCCCCAGGGATGCTGCACCAGGGCCAGTCTGCACCTCCCCACAGCCTGATCCTGCCTGGCTGGACCCTGAGCCAGGATCAGCCAGACTCAGCTTGGCCCTGTCCCTACAGCCCTGCCTGGCTGAGAGCCAGAGCTGCTGTACAGGAGGGGTCTGTGCCTGGCCGGTGACACCAGGCAGGTTTCTCTGGGGTCTCCCACACAGCTGTGATGTTTCTACTAACCCGAGGGCCTTGGAGGAGCAGCACTTCCCCCCAATGGGGGGAATAAGGTGCCTCTGCAGGTGACCCAGGGAATGGCTTCAGCAGAGGTCTTATTTAAAGGAAGAAGTGAAAAAAAATTACATTTTGAGATACATCTGACCCCAGTATTGTTTGGGACTGCTCTTATATTTATTTTCCATGATTAACAGCTATCATTTTAATTGTCTTCTCTGATTTTAGAGCTACTACAATTCGGGTCATGGAAGCCTTTGGATGTCTGCATTTTACAGAGGAAAGGAAGAGCAAATTAAGATTAAACATACAGTATTTGGGAAAGCAAAATATGAGTCAATTAGATTCAAGTAGGAACTGGCCTATTTAATTTAACTGCTGCAGATTTCACAGGAGTTATCACAAAATAAATTTTTGGCCCACAGAATTGTTAGAAAGCATATATTTTCCAAACTGAGCTGATGTTTTCACCACAGAGATACTGTATTCTTCAAGCATTCTACTCTCTATCTAACTTAATCAATCCTGATCTCATTTTGTGTTTTTTCTTTACATGTCCCAAAAATATTTCCATTCAAAACATATTTTTAGTCATCTGACCCTGTAACTTAGTTGCTAGGCTCATAAACCTTATCAGCTAGCCTAGCAAGCCAATAAATAACTTTGTGTTTGTTGAAAATACCAAATGACTTGTTAATGCACAAAATAACAGCTGTACTGCTAATCCTTTCCATAGTTTCTTACACAACATTCTTGAGTTTGATGGCCCTGATTTAAGAAGTGTATGGGAAAACATGTTGTTTCCCTCTGTAAGGACAGCATTAAGGACTGTGGAAATCTGCTTTTGGATTTCAGGAGCACCACTCCAATAAAATTAACTAAATGTATTAGACACACTGTTTAGGATGTGCTATGAGATAAAATTGTACAGAAGGAAAAAAATCAAGGCAAAAATTTTCCTTGGTATGTCAAGAGTATATCAAAAACAATGGGACTGATGAAGAACTGGCCTGCATCAGGTAATTGTGATCAGTCACTCAACAGAAGTCTCCCAAAGCTGCTGCATCAGAAGGCACCATTGCAGCACCAGGCAGACGAGATTGTGCAGGACCTCAATGACAGTTGGCATTTATTGTCAGAGCTCTGTCTGCAGGAGCCTGGGAAGAAGGACAAACACTCCTCATGAGTCTCTTAGAGGACAGCAGCCTTGTGTCTCAGTTACAAGTGTTGGATGATGTCAGGGAATGTCATATCCAAGGGCATGCAGGTCCTGGTCCAATGGTGCTGGTCCATTACATTACTTAAACCACCATTTTCTTCCTGTTATTAATCCTACTGAAAGAAATCCAGAAGGGTTTTAATCCTACTGAAAGCAATTACAGAATGGTTTGGGCTGGAAGGGAGCTTTAGAGGTCATCTAGGTTGGACATGCCTGCAATGAGCATCTTCAACTTGATCAGGATGCAATAAAGGCTTGCCCAGCCCAACACTGAATGTTGTCTGTCACCCACCATTAGAAAGAATACTCTCTTGAACCTCAATAAAAGCAGATTTTGACAAATGATAAGCAGTTAAAATGCAAAACAAAAGAAAAACCTCTGAAGAAATCTATATCAAAATAAGCTTTCAGAATGCAGCAGGCCCCCGCTTTCAGTGATTTAACCAAAGCAGACTGGCAGCTGCAGTCACAGAGCTCTTAGAGACACAACCTTGTAATACAATTAACTTCCCGAAAAACCTTATTAGAAGCAGCGAGGGTTAGGCATGACCAAGCACAATAAACAGATGCACAGAGCTACGTAATGGTTTAGACACCTAGCCCAGCCTGCCTGCTCCTGCTTTAATGGAACAGAGTATCTCAGAGCTCCTAATGAGATGATAACACTTGCACAATGAGAAGTTCTGGCAACATCTGCTTGACGTCTCTGTGGAAACTTTATTTGCCTCAGGCTGGTCACCTAAATTTGGGTAAACCCATAGTTTGTCTTGCTTACACAGTGCTAGAGCTCACCACCACTTCAACAGAATTTGGGGTAGGTGCAAGAAATTGTGGCTATTGCTAATAATGCTACACATAAAAGTGTGCTTCTAGTATAAAATAACTATATCAGGCCTGCAAATGACTAGTTCCGTAGAATCGTGATTTTGGTTTTAAATAAATTATGATTCACACAGGGAAAGCAAAGTAAGCAGAAAATAAAAGTAAATCTGAAGCAATACTAAGACAAAATATAGAATACAGGAAGATGAGAACATTTGTCCTCTACTTTCTGCAATTAGACCAAAAAGTCTGATTAATATGTGTTGACTGCCACTCTGAGGGGCTTTTTTATAATTCGTAAACTGAAAATTGCTTAGGTAGCATCCAAGGATGAGTTTTTCTGAGGAATCATTTTATCTGGTTTATTTTTCGAATTTACTATTCCATATGCAGTATATATTAATAATATAGAATGTGTATGAATCATCTAGATATTCCTGAATTGTTCCACAAACCAGTGGCATATAAAAAAAATGAGATTTTTCTTTTTATTTTTGTTTATGCAGCAATAGGGGTTTCATGGAGTTTCCGGGGATGAACTTAAGCCCTAGATTTTGTATTGTTTGAAAAATAGCAAATTGGGTCAAGTGTCACCCTAACAGACATGGCAGCTTTCCTGACATAAAGGACAGATTTCATGATGTTAAAGGCTAATCAGGAGATTTTCTTCTTCCTTAGAGAATACTTCATTTTCTGTCTTCACAAGAACACTGTTCTGTAGCATGGAGAAGACTGCAGAAATGGCAGTTTGAACACTATTTTATAGTAGGAGAAAGTCAGATCTGATTTCCACCAAAATAATTAGAAAGGCTCCCTAACTTCCTGGAAAGTTAAATCAGATTAAAAAATAAAAGCAAAATAAATTACAGATCATAACAGAACTATGGCTGACAGGAAGGCTTACTGATCTGCTAAATCATGTAGTGATCCACCCCCAAAAATTGCATGGAAAAATTGCATTGGAACTTTCCAATGCCCAATGACAGCTGCATCCCCAATCTCCCAATTATTTCTTTCAAGATTTTGCTGTTACATTTTTCTGGTTTTATCTTTTGCTTTCCTTCAGTACAGTCCAGCTGATTAATTTAGCAGTCACTTTGATTTTGCTCAGGTGGAGTACATAAAGAGTTACTATACAAGGAGAATGATAACAGAATGGAGTTTGGGCAATAGGAACAGTTTCCATTGTTCCTCCTAATGGATGCACAAGGGATGTACTCGACATCAGCAGCTGCATAAATATGGAGCAATAATATATCAGTTTCATCCTTATTTGCACTTCCCTAACTTACTCTTTTGCCTCCTAATACATAATACAGTTTCTGGCTTTAGAAATACAGTCTTACAAATATACTCCCTCTTCTTTCTCTCTCAAGCACTAATTGCCTGGATGATAAAAGTAATTTTAAAGCAGTATATTTTGCAGTAACAGTGAGAGGTTTTTACAGATAAGAAATGCAGGACATGAACAGGCATTCAGTGCCCTGAGCTTTAATTTGATTAGTACACACACTTTTTTAGACATTTGAGTCACCAAACAGATACTGTGGTCTGTTTTCATCATTTTAGTTAGACAGAATGAAATACAGCAAACGTATGTATGTCATACATAAGAAAAGGATTCCAATTACAAGGTCTAAGTCAAATTTGATAAACAAAGTGCACAACATAGTTCCTCCCATTAAAAAATCCTTTTTTTATTGGCCATGAAGCAGCTGTTTTATCCCCAATTTCTTTTGCACTGATGGAAAAGATTTCAAGTAACAAGAACATGAATATTCACCAATAAAAAGCAGGAAAAGTCTTTTAATGGTATATTTAGGAGTGGTGAAAACTACAAGATACAGAGTAGAAGTAGGAAAGACCATTTATTTCCATTTGTACGCAACTAAACCATTGACAACAGTGCTATCTTATAGAAAGAGGAAGAAACTCTTGCCCTTATAAATTAACTAAATCTACTGAAAAAATAATTTAAATATAAAATTCTAGTTCAATTGACATTATTGAAAGTTTCTGGGTGTGGCAAAATTAGCAAAACACCAGAATCCTCACATTTCAATGAGGTGTTTGTGATTATAAAAATCCTAAATATACACCTATTATTTCATCCATAGCAAAATGATCATGAGCCCTTTTTATATTTTAAGCCTTATTCATGGCACATTACTTTTACACAAATAATTTTTCCAGCATGGGATCATAATATAAGTATTCTTTGCAATCATGTTTCACACATTATTATGAGCTGTAATACTGCAGTGAAAATTAAGCCCGTATTTGAACATCCTTGCTGTGCCTCATTTTGCCACAAGGACAATTTCAACTGCCATTAGGTTATTTCTCTGGATATTTAGTAGTGATGTATACATAAGTTGTGCCTTTTGGCCATGTGTCTGCAGAAATGGAGGTAAAATAAACCCTTTTATCATCAGAGGAGTTAAAAAGAATATTTAAATCTTCATCCATATGAATGCAGGGAAATCTGAAAACACACCTCAGGATAACCCTAGAGCAACAAGGGGCAACATAATAGAAATACGATCTTGCAAGGTTTATTACAGGCATGCAAAGACAAATACATGAAAAAAAATTACATTACTCAAGTACAGAGGATTCTGTGCTCCTTGTAGTAACAAACTGCCTACAAACTAATAAGCATTTCCCAGGTAGTGGTTGAAAGCTGGGACCATAAATAATTCAATTCACACACACAACTGTCTTCAACATTTACTCTTTTTCCTCCTACCCTTCCTTCTCCTCTTCTGATGTTAATAATTAGATATAAGTTTTCAATTAGTGCATCAGGCCATACTATCAGGATATCCTTAAATTCATAGTAATTAATTTTGTCTTCATAGATATAGAGCGGTGGGAGTAGCATATTTGAATAACTAGAACAAGATGAACTGCACTTAAGGTGGCAAATTACAGAAGATAAGGAGAAGGAAGCAAAGCTGTTTCCTGTGGCCACTGTGATATTGGACTACCACAGATTTCAGGGTTGAAAGTACAGAAGAGGTTTTCTTTCTATTTATGATCCAGTTAAGCTTATTTACAAAGGACAAACAAGTCTGTCTGCTCCTCATTTCTAGTGCAGGAGACAAAAAAACCCAAAATACAACACAGAATAAACCCTGCTCTGTGTATATTTTGGTAAGGAGAAAGCAGAAGTCTTGAAAAGAGCAAAGCCCGCATTCAATCAGCCTTCCCCTCTAAAACTCTGTTGGAAGCCTTGCATGGCATGTAGGCAAGCTGGGAAGCAGCTATAAAGGGAAGGAGGTGCTGGCCTGACCCTGCAGCATCCTCAAAGAAGATTGACTGCAGACAGCAGGTTAGGGGGCCACCCCTCCAAAGAGACAGGATGGCATGATCAGAATTCATGACAGGAGCAATTTTCTAACTATTATTCCTAAAACTCACATAGGACACCCATAATCAGACAGGTTTATCTTTCACACAACCTGTACAAATCTGCCCAAAATGTTGACTGCTCTGTCAGAAACACCATGGCAGATTATGTTCATTCAGTAAAGTATTAGCTTTTATAATGTTTCATATAAGCAAGGGGGAATTGAAAACTTAACTGTCAGAGGCTTTAGCTTGTAAAGATTTCCAATACTTTCACAACAGGTTGCTAAAAACTTTGACATCAATTTATGGAGGGCAATGCAGGTGTTTGTAATGGGCTGGCAACCATCAGCTCATAGTTCCCATGGAAACAATAAATTGCTATGCATGGGTAATGGAGAGTGATTAAATTTAGAGTAATTACGGCAAAAAGTAATTAAGCAAGATAAGAAGAACATACAGCATCATTTGTTGTCTTCCTCTACCGATGGCAATCCACATGCCAGTTTTCAATCAGATTTCTTAATTATCGTAAGACCTTTCCAGGCTTTAGCCCACTTGTGGAGTCATTCTTTAGACATCTTTAGATGGTCATGAATTGACTGAATAATAACTGAGTTTTGTTGTGTTTTTTTTTTTTTCCTTCGTATCTGCATAGCTCTCCTACTGTTAATTACAGAAATATGAGTGCAAACTGACTAAGAAGGGCCACTGTGATCATCAGGTCTACATACTCTGTGACATAAGAAGCATTTTCTTCCTCACAGCAGTGCTATCACCTAGTCCATATTTTGAGATTTAAACACCTAAAATCTTTCAAGAAATAGCCAGATGTGATTTGAAGCAAGATGAATATATTACACTTGCTCATTAAGCATTCTAAGGTTAATTGCACCCATGGCTTAATGTTAAGCCTACCTCTTAATTAAGATTCATCCGTTATAGCCTAATTTCACTGTATGTGATCTTGGGAACTCATACACTAGTTTCAGAGATGCAAAGCATCGGGTATTTCTCTGTCTCTATGTGAAGTTTTTAGGGTACTTCTTAACAAGAGCCCTCTGCACAGAGTTTATGCCACCTGGCTTTGGCAGGGGGCTGCAGGGAGAAGGTGCCAGAAGCTGTGTGACAAAGCCAGTGCCAGTGCCAGCCAGCTCGGGGTGTGGTGGTCCTGCTGTGGGCCAAGGCCGAGCCAGCAGGACGGTGGTACTGCCTCTGGGATGGCATAGCTAAGGGGGGGTGCGATGGGCTGTGGAAACTGCAGTGGGAGAAGGAAGTGAGGATATGTGAGAGAAACAGCCCTGCAGACACCAAGGCCAGTGAAGAGGTACCCCAGGAGGTGCTCCAGGCGCTGGAGCAGAGATTCCCCTGCAGCCTGTTGTGCACACCATGGAGAGGAAGCTGTGCCCCTGCAGCCCATGGTAATCCATGGTGGATCAGAGATCCATCATCGGCCCCTAGAGGATCCCAAGCTGGAGCAGGTGGATGTCTGAATGAGGCTGTAAACCTATGGGAAGCCCATGCTGGAGCAGGCTCCTGGCAGGATCTCTGGCCCTGTGGAGAGAGGAGCCCACAGTGGAGCAGGTTTTTGGCAGGATTGTGACCCGTGGGAGCACCCATGCTGGAGCAGCCTCTTCCTGAGGGACTGCACCCCATGGGAGTGACCCACACTGGAGCAGATTGTGAAGAACTGCAGACCATGAGAAGGACACATATTGGAGAGGTTCTGTCAATGGTGGGAGGGACTCCACATTGGAAAAAGGGAAGAGTGTAAGGAGTCTTCCCCCTGAGGAGGAAGGAGTGGCAGAGTGTGATGAACTGACTGCAGCCCCCACCTCCTGTGCTCCTGTGCTGGTCAGGGTGCAGAGGTAAAGAAAAAAGGAGTTAAATTGAGCACAGGAAGAAGGGAAGGGTGGGGAGAGGGTATTTTTGAAATTTGGGGTTATTTCTCATTATCCTTTTCTGATTTGATTGGTAATTAATTAAACTAATTTCCCCAAGTTGAATCTACTTTGTCCATGACAGTAACTGGTGAGTGATCTCTCCCTGTCTTTATCTTGATCAATGAGCCTTTCCTTATATTTTCTGTCCTGTGTCTAGTTAGGAGGGGAGTATGCTGAGCTGCCAACAGGTTTCCGCTGGGGTATTTCAGTTTTTATAGAAAGTTCTAGGAAATGTCTTTGTGAAAGTCCCCACTTAGCAGAGTTGCTTCCTGTGGCTCAGCTCCAGTACCAATATCCTCTGAATTCAGGATTCCGGGGGCTATGCAGGCCATTTCAGTTACACAGAGTTGAAGGTCATGTTTAGTTCACTGGAAATTTCAGACTCATCATTTTCCAGTACAATAATAAATTTTTAAAGTTTGCCTCATGCTCTTCATTCCTAAATGCACAACTTTTCATTTTGCTATATAAAACCTACCCATTTGCTTGTGCTAAATTGTAAAATTCAATGTAAAGGAACTGTCACACCATCACCTCTACTGTAAATGTCACAACTACAAGGCATTAGCAGTCATTTTGTATTTTCTTTCAAAATCTTAATATTAAACTTCAACAAGCTGATAAATTCTTCACAGGTGTTGCTAGAAACACCTATGTAGCTCAGATGATATATTGCTAGAGGAAAGGTTTTATTTTTCTCAGCAAATTTTAGAGGTGGTTAGATGGTTATAGAGGAATGGAATGACCATGCAATGGAAATTGTACAGTTTTCCAATAAGAGAATGCTGCCACTAGGGAAATACTTCTATAAGATGAGACCTCAGCCTTCATCCAGCAAATGTACCTGGCCAAGGTACACCAATATTTCTACAATGTCATACACAAAGGATCCTTGAGTACTGCACAATAAAATTGATAAAGTGCACATAATTTTAAATCCATGTTTATAAATAGATTTTACTTATTTACTTAAATAGAATTTTCTTTTGGTTTAAAAAGTTTTCATTGGATGTAAAACTGATTATATTTTCATTTCATGCTCCACCAGCTATTTTTACTGTGTTGAAATAGCCTGTGATCAATGTTAAAGCAAATATACACACAAATATGCACTGAGTTGATTGCCTTTTTTGATATGGAACTACATACAGGCTTTTGTAAAATAGGTTTGGACTTCACATCATTGAAGAACTCACAATTTTTTCTCATATTCAAATATATGAATCTGGATCTATTTTTCTGTCTCTAACTATACATAAATTACAGAGATTTAAACTACACTTGAATAAGAAATATCAACGAATTTCATAAATTTCAATAGCCTTCTTACCAGCCTCCTGCATGTAAGTACTTGAAAATCAGAGTATTTTTTATATCAGTTAAATTTTCAACACCTAATGACATCTAGCCATCAAATTCTATTCAGTTTTACTTTTACACCATTTCTTTTCTGGAAGTTTTCCCCAAAGATGCTACTTGTTTTTAATTATTATGTAACACTTTGTAAAGAAAGCAGTTTGTATCGTAAATGATAGAGCCAAGAAGAGATGGAAGAATCCCTTGAAAATTCTTGCTAAATACAATATATCTCAGAACAACTGCACATGACTTTACATGCACCTTACATTAAAACAAACACAAATTCTTAATATTTTGGTCTTTGACTTTTGCCCATGTACTGAATAGAGAACACCAACACAAGCTCTGTAAGGTATAAACTGTTCTTTTCTCTGCTGTCCTCTTTTCTCAAAATACCACAAATATCATTAGATTCAATGTGTCATATCACACTGTGAAGCAACCATGAAGATAACAATATCTAAAATAATGTATTCACAAAATAATTTTATAAAGTGATCCTTCTCCTTCCTTACAATATGGAATCTAAAGCAAAATTTATTTCATTGCAAAATAAAATATATAAAGCTTAATGTTTCTTTCTTAGGGATAGTGGCATTAATTTTTGAAAATGGAGATATAATCAATTATGAAAATAATAAAGATAAAATTTGAAGGAAGAAATGCATGCACACAAAGTAAAAGACAATACAAAGCTCAAAGGACTATAACTTAAAACATGTCATTTAAATGCTCTATCTTACCAAAGATTAAATCGTTTTTAAAATGCTCTTTTTACAATGTTTAAATGCAGAAAAAATATTTCTGAAGATTTTTAAATACTCACAGATACAACTAATTTCATTATACAAAATATTGAAAAACTATTAGGATTGTAGATGGGAATTCAACTACGAAAATTTAATTTACTCCTTATACAGTCATAATAGTTTTTACATATAATTTCAGCCAGTTTGGGAATATTGTTGTAATATATTACAGCATGCAATTTTGTTACCGACCTTAGACATATGAAAATTTTGAAGAAATTCTAGATTTTTTGATAGAAGAATGTTAGGCAATTATGAATGATTACATTACTACGTATCACATTTAGTACATACTTGTGACTGAGAACAGTGTAGTTTAATGACTCAGAAGCTGCAATTAAGTGTCACCTTCACTGGCAACTAATAAGATTCCTTTCTTCAAATTTAGTTAAGTGAGCAACACAATTACCTGTGAAGTATGACGTCTGAGCATAAAGTTAAGCACCTTCCCTCATTTTTCTGCATGTTTGCACATATTCAACAGTATGTTGGCCAAGTGCCATTTAACTGGGGGGGGTTTGGCTATGGATCCTAAATCTGATTTATATATAGCAGTGCACAGTGTGCATCTGGGTCCACATATACCTTGGAATTGTATTTTAGTCTTTATTAGTGGCAGAAGAGCACTGCTGTAATCTTTGGTATTATACCTCAAACACCCTACTCTCACAATCAGACAGAGCAAACATGGCACTAAGAACCCTGGTGGAATAATTTCTTTACCTCTTCTAAAGAGAATTCTGTACCTTTTAAAGGCAAAAGTGGTGCAAAGCAGAAAATGTAATGTATGCAATGCAAACCTGGTTAGAAACCTGCTGCAGGGTCTTAGTTTGAGAGAAGTTTGAGTACACATTGCTGTTGCTTATTTTGTTTCGTACAGTGTAATATTTTCAGATTTACACAACAGGGTGGAATTCAGTGAGATTATTTCTTCAAGCTTAGCCAGAGAAATCTTTTTTTGCTCTTGCCTTTGCTTTAGGTACACTGAAATCAACCTTTCTGGCTAGAAAAAGATGTAAAAAAGCATACTAAGCCAGTCAATGAGGTGATACTTTTGTTTTGCTTTCCACCAGAAACAACAATCCCTGCCAACAAGCTCAGAATCTGGAAGCAAATACTCAGTTGTAGGGGATCTTAGCACCCACTCCCTGATCTTCTACCCAAATCAGCCATTTCTGTGGTGGGACACCTTCCTGACCAAGTGTCCAGCTGCTCAAGGATTGGACACAGTTGACAGCATACATTAACACTGCTTCTATATTCATAACCTTCGTGTCACAGCTGAGTGTGACAAAACCACACTAGAGACACAGACCAACAAAGGCACGTTTCAGGCAGGAAACTGAGCCTTAGAGTGTCAGCTGCTTCTTAAGGTTTCCGTGAAAAGTCAGGTGGAAGTTTTACTGATTTTCACAGGAACAATGTGGGACCTTTCTAACTAGTTCTTACTGAAGCCCCTACCTTCCCACTCCCTCAGCATAAAAATTCCAGGCAGATGTAGCTCCATTACTATCAAGCACCTAGGTTTAAAATAATGTACAATCAAGGAAAAAAATTTCTTTACTAGATGAGACAATATACCCAGCTTGTTATTACAATTGTTTTCACAATTATATGTTTACATTGCAATTTTTATTAAAAAAATCATAAAATAGCAATTTTTCAAAATAAACCCCACAGTTTTCAAAAATGTAGAATTTCCTAAAATGTTGTAAATTCATCTGAAGTTTGATAATGCTTTATTAATTTGAGTGTTTGAGGTGATAAGTATCTCAAAACTCAAAGGAACTTCTTCCTAGGCTGTTTCTGAACCTGAATCTCAGCCCAGGAAATCGTTTCCTGCATCAATAAGCCTTTCTTTTCCAAATAAGAGGGGTTTTAAAATATATATTTGTATATATTTATATTTTTTTGTTCCTAGAAATATCATCAAATGGTTTCTTCATTTGAAAAAATGGACACAAACACCATGCATGTAATAGCATGTCTTTCATATTATTTTACTGGTTCCAAGAAGACAATACTGACACATAAACAAAGATATTTTTATGTGAGATAACTCTCCATAGTTGACATTTCACCACTCTGAATTATTATTTTTTCTAAAGTAAGTCTGTGGAGAAAAAGGAATGGGAAAGGACATCTGGCCAACACCACTTAGCATCTTCAAAGACCAGGAGAGGGTTGCAGGACTCTCTCAGCTGTTTTACAAACAATACCAAACCTGAGGGAGTGGTGGAAATCCTGGAGAGCAGGCAAGCCTTTCAAAGGGCCCTTGGTAAGCTGGAAATGTGGAAGTAACAGCTATCGAATGCATGAAGATCAAGAATGCCAAAAGCCAAGTCCTGACACTTGGACTGAGACTCAATGAAAATCTGCAGAAAAGGACTCGAGGGCAGAAATTAAATACAAGTCAGCAGCGTATCCTTGCAGCCATAAATTGTGATAATATTGAGCTGTATTTAGCAAGAGCCAGCCAATGGGTCAAGAGAAGCAATTATTCTGCCCAGTGCTTGTGAGGCCACATGTGGAACACACTCCTCAGTTCTGAACACCTCAGCTCATGAGAGGGATGGATATGCTGGAGGAAGGGCAGTGGAAGGCCACTGACCCAGCCAGGGACCTTGGGGGAGGCTGAGAGCAGCACTTGGATTCAGAAGAGAAGGCTGAGGGGAAATTCAATGGCCATCTTAAAATTACACATTAGTTAGTTACAGAAAAGACTTCAGTATGCTGTGAAAGGGCAGAAAGCAATGGCCACATGATACATCAAGGGAAATTCCAGCTGTGGATAAGGAAAAGTATTTTAGTCAGCGTGATTAGGCACTAGCACAGGTTGCTCCAAAAATATTGTTGAATTACCATCCTTAGAAATTTTCAGATTTTGCCTAGACAAGGAAGTGATACAACTCTGAGGGTATCCCTGCCTTGAGCGCATGTCAGAGATTCCTTTAATTTGATTTGGTCTATGAGTCTATGGGTCATTAATTAAAAAAAGTAAAATCATGTCTTACTCCAGCTAAAAGAATGTTTTTGAAGGACTATTTTTCCATTATTTCTTTAGTGGTTTACCACCTAAAGACGTTTTCAGTAAAATTATAGAATTGCAGAAACTACTGTTTTTATTTAAGAATTTGCAGGATTGTACCATTTACCTTACATACTTCGCATTAATTTAAATGCAACCTTCTTTATATTGCCAGTTTAAAACTAAATGATATCAAGCTCCACCCACAACTTTTAAGGGAATGCTACCTTTAAATCCTTCAGCGTTGTGTGGAGCTTCTTTACAAAACATAATATTTTAAAACATGTATACATTACGCATTTAAAACTGTATCTCCATCTCAAAGCCTAAGAAATTAAGGAAACACACATACACGTGCACATGCAGCACATGAAGAAAAGCTTCCCTTATTTAGACACATATCTTCATTTTGCTACAATTATACATACAGACTGTAAAAACCCCTATTTAATGTACACAAAATTTCTGTGTATACAGTAAGGCAGTCATATGAAGTGGAAAAACAATCCACCCTTGCTCAGTAAGACACATTAAAATCAGCTTTACAGACAGAAACAGCATTTCCTCTCTAAAGCAATTGCCTCAAGGTGTACACAACTTATTCCATCTCCAAATCAGAGCCCATGTTTAAAAAGAACAAAGGCATCGTCAAAGCAATCTGAAGAGAGAACAAAAGCTTTCCCCTTTGAAATCAAAGTAGTTCAGTATTTATTATCTGTAGGACAGAAAATTTATCCATTTTTCACTTTTCATGGAGTAACGTATCAGAAAATTACCGGTCCACATCAACATCTTCTTCTTGTACCTTTGTATGCTTGGAGAGTAAGAATACAAACAAATTAGCTCAACACCTTTTTATCTCAAATATCTATGGAAGTCCAAGCTGTTTATTTGACAAAGCTATCTAAGATGCAAAGGATCAGCCCAGGTTTCTTTCACATGAGTTTCACAAACTTTGGTTACAAATGCAACTTCAGTATATTAAATAGCAATTATCTTTACCAAGATAAAACCCAGGATAAACCTCATTGTGCTTTTTTTTCCCTTGGTGTTTAGTTTACATAAAGGAAGAGCCAATATACAGGGCTTCTCAACATTCACACATGGGTACAATTGGTAGAGGGTGGTGTATCTATCCGACTTTTATTTTCCTTAGCATCATTCAGAAGTGACTCATTACCAATCTGGCATTTGAAGACTTGTTTGTAGGCCTTCCTAAAATTTTCAGATAGAAATGCATATATGATTGGGTTCACAGAAGAATTGCTGTAAGCCAGGCAGTGTGCAGTTACCCTGAAGAGAAAGGAGGCTTGAGTCAGTGGGAAAACTCCAAATTCAGCCCAGAGATGGATCACATGATGAGGCAGCCAGGAGATGCCAAAAACCACAACCACCACCAACACAGTCTGTGCTGTCTGAGACAAGGAAAGGAAAACACATATGTCTGATGAGTACTCAAAGAATCATCTTTAAACCTACTTCAAAACTACTGTTTGGAGGGAAAAAAACCCAAAAACAACAAAACAAAAAGTATACTGAGAGGGAACACACTGCAATACTTGTTACTGATTTCACCCCATTACCTATATGGCTTTATTTTACATAGCGAACTACTGCAAGGACAACCCCAGCCTTGGAAAAGTCATAGTAAACAGCAAATGCACAATTTTCCTCAAAGGTAAAGAATGATGTTTTTAACACCCAACACAAAGGCTTAGCCTTTTCTGAAGTGGACCTGAGGCTGTTTTAAAATAATGACAACAGAGGTCTTTGGGAAATCTCATCCAGACCTAATGATTACTAATATTTTAGTAATATTTAGTATATAATATAGTAATATTTAATATTATTTAGAAATATTTAGTAATATTTAGATTACTAAATATTGCTAAATTAGTCATCTAAAGATTACTTATATTTTAGTACAGCGCACAAGAATTTCTGATGAAAATTTCAAGAGAGATGTATTATACATGAAGGCAGCTGGTGGAAGAGCTTAGAGCTTGCTCAAATGCTTACTAAATTAAGCTTTTTGAAAGTATGTCCTTTAAACATAGAATTTCCACAGGGGAAGTCATACAACAAGCAACACTCTAGGATACAATTAGTAAAAAAAAAGTTAAGGGTTTGAAATTTCTGGTGATTGCACATTACCAAAACCAATCTGGAAATTAAAGTTCACGACCAAACACTAAATTAAAAATGGAACAAAAAATATCCTCACTGCTGCTCCTACACTCCCACTATTTATGAGAGGACCATTAATTTCATTAGATCATTCTGAGCTCCAGAAGCAGTTGGTAGGGACCCTTCAGGTGCTGAAGATGTTCTGTTGGGGCACAGTGGAATGTGACTGACAATATTTTCTTTAGCTTTCACCTACTTCACAAACAGCAGTTATTGCTTTGCAGTGACCCAACTAATCAATATCAATTCCTCTACCAAGTACCTCTTCCAATTAAATAAATCTCTGAATAAAAGCCTAGTAATAATTCCAAAGCATGTTATAGCATGAGCCACTATATTTACTATATTAACACTTCATAACATAATTTTTTAGGTAACTTCTTTGCACCCAAAACTAAACAGTGGCCACAGAGTGATAAATATTGCAACATAGAAAATATCTATATTTTTTGCTACTTTATTGAACTTGGTCGATATTTCTTGAACAGATTAATGCTCAGCAATAATTAAAGTGACCTATCTAATCAGAACATGAGTTAGCTTAGAAAAACTTATGGGAAAAATGTTTTGATTTCTGTGGCAACAGGCGAAAATAACTTATGACAGATGCTGTTGTTGGTCAGTATAATCAGGGACATCTTCTTTTTCAGGTCTTATCAGGAGAATGTGTTCTAACAAGACTGCATCAATTAAGAGCAGTTTATGCTCTGATTGATGCGTTCAATGGGTTAATGTTACAAGTGAAAACAAATTTTCAGGATACCACATGCAGTATTACTTCAAAAGAAGCATATCACTTCAGTTTGTTCCAAATGCTTACAAAAATTAACCATGAAAATCACTTTCTATAGGCCATTGATGCACCAGAAAACAGAGGGTGACAATGTGTCTCTTGTAACTTTTACTTAAAGTATTTCATACGTATAGAAGAAGTAATTTCGCATCAGGAAACCTCACAACATCTGCTTTATCCCCCGTTTTTCCTCCTAAGCCTGACTTCAGAGTTTACTCTTCCAAAATCATAATTTTGTCTTGCAAGCAAGGTATCACTAAAGCTCTTTTTTACCTACTCAGGAGCTTGCTTAGGGTTTCTTTCTGGCAAATATAACCCACTTGAAGTATATGATGTTAATATTTATGCTTTGTGACCAAAAAGCATGAAAAATAGAATTTAGGCAAATTAATATTTTTCATTATTTTTTTCCACACTTGCAGCAAATTTATTTTAATGTTCTCCTACTAGAATGTTCATAAAGGTTTGAATAAAGCAAAAAATGTATAATTACACCTGAAATTCATTCTTCACAAAACAATGAAAGGAAAAGAAAGATATGGTAACCAGAGAGAGAACCAACACACTAATGAAGACAGGGTTGCTTTGCAAAATATGAGTTAGGCCTTAGCTTTAGAAACTCATTTTCTAAGGCAAAAAAAGTTCTGGACTGCATTTTGGGGTTTTTTTTATTCTTTGGCTGAAACCCAGATACATTCAAGCAGTCTTATTCATATCTGTAATGCTTAATCCTGAAGCTATCAAAGTTAATTTCTACTCAAATCTGCAATTTTTGGGAGCTAGAGGTTAGAGGAAGTGCAGATATAGTTCCAGTTTGAGAATAATTTAGATGAGAGAGGGCAATGTTCAAAATGTCTTTGAAAACTATACTACCTTTGGCCTTGACAACATTAAATGCAAAACTATATATGTTAAGTATTTTACTGAGTCAGGGCCATAATGTCTTTAACTCTAGGAATCAAAATCTATTGAGTAGGATATTTAAAAAAAAATATATAGAGAATGCATAAAGAAGAGAGTACTTATTCCCTGTTGAGTCCATGTATATCCCATTTGCACTGCAGGCACTTTCCATGCCCATTGAAAATAGTGATCAGATCAAATGAAGAGCTGTAGCTTAAGAGGTTTTTCCTCCATATCCATAAAATGAGAATTTAGTCAAATGTGGTCAAATCTGCTCAAAAATCACAACCACATTATATTAACTGACAAATTCTCTGTTTAAACACATCTTTCAAATATTGTTCTAAATCATTAAGTTTACATTCTTCTTTAAAGACTTTTCATGATTCTATTTGTATCGAGTACATAACTTATGTCTTGAATGTAAGAGAAGAAAACATTGTGTGGAAAATCAATAGGAGAATTGGAGAATCATTAAAAGTCACTAATTAGACTCCTATTGGGAAGCACAATAAATTTCATTTTAAAGGTTCCTCATGCAACCTAGGAATTATTCACTGAAACATAAAATCAGCCAGTTAAAAAAACAAAAATTAAAATTTAAAATTAAAAATTATTTACAAGTTGGGGGAAAATGCCAATGAGAAAAAAAAAAAAGAAAAAATTTTAACACAAATGACAGGTTGTCTCCCTAGGCCTAAATTTCAGATGCTCTAAAGTTCCAAATATGAGGATCTCAGGTAAAGAATGGTTTGATGCAATGTGATCGAAAACTTTGATCAGAAAAGATTCCAATCTGCTAAGTTCCAGGACACTGAATATTTCAATAAGTACCTTATTTTGATTTCTTCTCACTGTTATGTCTTTAGCAACAAGTACCAAATTAGCTTAGCCATAAAACTAAAATACACACAAATGAGTATTAGTAGTGAATGTAACATACCTTCTTCTTGGATGCTTCTGACTTCTTTGACATGTTTCTCAACTTCTTATGCAGATGATTAAGAACCTGAAAAGATTAATTTGCATATCTTTATCATATTTCCCCAATTTATATTCAAACAAAATTCCAACTGTGTATCTCATTCTGGTGCTCTTCAGTACTACATGATTCACTAACAAACATCACTGAAGCAGCTTACACATTTCAAATATGCACAGTAGGAAAACCAAAAGAATTTTGTATGTGAGTCCATGTGAACCAAAGAATACAAAGCAGATCACAACTGAATTCTTATAAAATATTCAGATGTATTACATAACAAATACATATCAGAAGTTAACAAGGAAACAGATGTACATAGTTAGAAATCTCTCTTCCATAAAAAGTAAAGACTGTTGGTTTAGAATGACCTTTAGTGTGTGCAACGTAAGAAAAGTGTATGTTTTGAGTCAGAGCTTTTCTGAGTCACCTGCATTATTTGCTTCCTTGAGATGGATGCTTGATTAATATAATCAAGACCCTGGCACTATTCGATCTTTGAAAGAAGCTTAGGCTTTCAAAAATAATTTGGCATGACACACGAGGCATGACACGAGGCATGGCCTTTTACAACGTGATGATACCACGCATGCTTCACAGGCAAATTTTAAAAATACATCACAAAAAGGCTCATCGTCCAAGAGGAGGGTCCAAATTTTAACATAATCATTTACACATGAGGTTTTGCATAGAGGATGCATAGAAATCTTGAGGTGGGGAAAAGAGTCAAAATTTAGATTTTTTCATATCATCTGGGGACATTTTCTCTGTGTTCTCTGGGGTGCACACCTAACCACTATTAGGACAGACATTAGTCAAGATGATCTAGAGACTTGATCCCACCTTGCCATTTGAGTTTTACAGACACACATATTGAATTAAAAGAAGTAAGATGGTATTCGTGAATATCCAGAGCTCATCAGAAGACTTCATTTTTTAGGTATCTACTCTTGGCTACCAGAGAACCACCACCAACAATAAAAATAAGACATTACTTACAACCGCTTAATATTGTAAGGGCAGTTCATTTGTACCTGTCTGTGTACTACTACGTGACTCGCCCTGCATGCACTTCCTGTTTGGAAACACTGCCCAGGCCACTTGTGGGGGCCAACCTGAGCTAAGAAAAAGCAAGAGAAAAATAAATGGGCTTTCCTTGAGAAAGTCCCATTTTGACTTAATTATTTTCTTTCTTTCTTCTTCAGTATGAAACAGACCCAAAGGAAAGAACAGAACCCCAGCAGAAAAACACGGAGATGACAGTCTGGCTCACAGACTTTTCATTCACTTCCCATCACCCTGTACAGACCAACTGAATTGTTGAGTCCATCAGTGAAAAACATAAAACTAAAAAAAAAGGCATGGGAGGAATCCAGTTAAGTTCATGTCCTATCACTGCTGCTTCATCTATCATGCCCCCTTCACAAAACTTACAGTGATGGGCTGTTTCCACTGGGCCTTTGCAAATCCCATCTCGTGCCACCCAGTGACTGCACTGTTCTCTGATTCTCCCTCACAGCCCAAAACTAAAGTCAGATAAACTCCTCCCAGAAATCAGAACTGCAACATATTTTTTAAAGTTACAAACATTTTTTTTCTTCTCTTCTGAAACTTTTAGCCCAAAGTTTTTCACTGTATCTCTCCCCAGTTCAAAGAAAGATGCAGAAGACAAAACAAGTAAACTGGATACTTGTGGGGGTTGGGAGATGGTGGTGGAGGGCTCGTTGTCAATTTAGATTATAACCTTTAGATGAACCTTCTCAGCTTCCCCTTTTGGATTACATACACATTTCATAAAATAAGTATTTGCCGTGAAAACATATTGGCTCCTCATAGTATTGTACCAGATGGCATGAAAAGTAGCAGCAAGAGAAATAGGCAAACTGCAATTACTTATCAACAGCAGTGGAACAGCTCTGAAAGACTCACACAGAATGCCACAGAGTATTACAAAAGAGCCACGTTTATGCACTAACCCTACAAGGCAAATCGAAGACACTCTCCCCACTTCCCTGTTCAAACTGCCTCTTCTCTGGGCCAACAAATAATCAATTGTTCCTCTAACAGCCTGAATGGGCAAAGTGCCTCTCAATTTGTCTCAGGCTATTTCTCTTAAGAAATTATTTCAAAATATCCACTAATACATTTGCATGTGCATTTTTAATCCATGGCATGAAATACTCAGCTTGGTAAAAGATAGGTCCTAACATGATCTCGTAAGATGTAATATTTTCAACTCCTGCTTTCAAGTACCTGCTGTTCAAAGATCAGCTTCCCTCTTTTCTGGAGATGAGGGAGGGGTGCTGTGGTAAGAAAATTATGTTGTTGTGTAAGAGACTGTAAGGAAACTTGTAGGATCTAGTCTGGTCCAGACCATATGACAACAACTACCACTCATGACATTTGGCAGGCCCTTGGTTTTGCCTGCAGATCCTCCCTCCTTCCCTCCCTCCCTCCCTCCCTTCTCTTGCTCTCTTTCTTGCTCTCTTTCTTTTTCTCTCTCTTTCTCTTTTTCTTTCTCTTTCTTTCTTTTTAATTTCTTTTAAATTATTCTTTTCCCCCACTTGCTTCAGAAACTATATTCAAGATGGCTTGAGAGCCCTGACTGAGGATTTTGACCAAATCAAGTTGAGAAAGAGATTTTTCCAATACAGAAGTGAAGAAAATAACTTCAATTATCTGTGCCCATTCACATGAGTCTATCAAACATTGTGAAAGCTTGAAGCCTACACTGTTAAAAAACGTGTTTGCTGTCTGGCATCTCACTGACTACACCCTCATTATCAGCCACTGAAAATCATGCAGAAGGAAAACCTGCACAAGGTCACTATCTAGTAAGAATGAACTGCTTGTTTTACAGATAATGTAAGCATTGCATTCTGAACCATGTTTGTAGCATGAACCTGATTGAAATTCAAGTGCCATTGCCTGCAATCCATGTTTTAAAGTAATGCTGCTACTTCTATTGTCATGAGAGGTCCTTTACCCTCTTTCAATTAAGAGCGTGTGGCTAACGTGTCATACCTTTTATTTTTCTCTTTCAGTGCAGCTTATTAAAGCCTTCCCCTTGCTGCTCAGCAAAATTTAGGATATAATATCCAAATCCAGATAAGCTTGTATTTTATGTTGAGGCTGTTACTTTTTATGGCTTAGTTTTAACCAAGTCTGTAAATCATACATGACATGAATTCAGAATGTTCAGAATGATAGATAATAATGGAAACATTCTTGAGGCAAGACATAGTTGTTTTAAAGAAAGATTTCAACATTACACATCTATAAAAGGAAATGTTTGCTAATAATTATAGGTGTCCAGCCTAAAGGTTTGATTGAAAGAGGCCTGACTTTCAAGGAGTGAATCCTTGAAAAATGGAGGCACCCAAAATTAGTTGTAACATTGCACAGTCCTGGCAGATGTCAACTGTTAGAAGCTGACTGGGAATCATTTATCACTTTACCCTTAAGGGACACATTAGTGAGCAAATGTTGTAGCACTGTTATGAAACACATACAAAAGTCAGTATTACAAAAATGTAGCAAGTAAAATGCTAAGCAATAAGAGTCAGAACACAAGGTGTCTGTAAGTATGCAGTGGTGACTCAGCTGATCACTGCATAACCACTGCTCCTCCCTCTGATGTAGTAAGCTTCTTCCAAGAGTAGTTCTGTGAGGCAACAAAAGCTGGTTTCCTATGGATTTGTGACTTCTTTACTGTGTTCCCAAAAAGATGTGTCTTCTCTGTAAGACCTTTTCCCTTATGGCTTGTCCTGGTGTTGAATACAAAGTGACGCCTTAAAAGATAGAGGATAACTGAGACTCTCCATCTTCTTCATTGTCTGCTGTTTACACAAAACTAGGGAAGTATCCTTAATTCTGATATTTTCACTCCTTTATCAAAAATTTGCATTGAAACTGTACCAATGTTACTTGTGGAAGAGAGAAAAGAGGAAGCTGTACACACAAGACAGAGCATGATCTCATAAATTTCTGCCTGAAGAGCATATATCACATGAGATGTTTTGGGAAGACGTTGCTTCCAAATACCTGGCACTACTTCAGCACTTCTGTATGTTGTAACAGCATTGTTATCCATGGGAAAAATACAAATCTTTGCTAATACGATACAAATGTGAGTGAGAGAGATAAAGAATGTGGCGCCCTATTAGAGTGCCTAAAAATGAGACTTTCAAAACTGGAAGTTCAATTGCAATTTGTTTATGAAAGCAACAGAACTGCCTTAAAGGAGTCTGGAAAAGGCAAAATATTCAAATAGAGAAATGAGTCTCCTCTATCTTAATTTACTGTAGCAGAAGATTGTGTTATCTCGCTGATCCACAGTTCATGAAAACCAGTGAAGTCCATAAGAAACTAATGCAGAGATTAATGTCTCCTATGAAGACAGGCTGAGAGTTGGGGTTGCTCAGCCTGAGAAGAGAAGGCTCTCCCCGTCTCAAAATACTGCAGTTGGAGGTTTGTCAGTGGCTCCTGAAGAGGGCAGGAGCGAGTCTTTAGCTGCAGGGTAAAAACATCTTCGATAGCTCTGCACAAGTCACGGCACTTTTCAGCTTGTAAACTGATGGGGATACCAGCTATCTCTTAGCCGTCTTCTAAAATTCACCCCTTCAAGTTAGCTCCTCCAGCCTGACACCATGGCGAGCAGGATCATACATACAGGCTCAAAACACATCACAAAGCCAGGGTGAGACTCTTGCCTGGCAAGAGTTCAGGCACACGGTTTTATTGTAATTTCAAGTGGGCATATTTTTCACACTGTTGCTTTTGTTGGAGGGGTTTTTTTTGTTGGTTTACTTTAACTACATATTAATACTAATACTGAGAGATTTACTTCTGTAGAGGTGCTTTTGCTTTTTGTAAAACAGTGTGTTTCATTTACCATGCATATATTTTGGTTAAGCATATTTGCTTTTTTTCATATCTACACTGTACAGGACTATGCTAATTTTGAAAGATTTCTTTTTAATCTTCTCTCATATAATTAGACTTTCAAGGCCGGTACTCTATGCTGGAACTGAAGATGCTTTGGCTTTGAAAAGGGGAAGAATTAGCAGCTGAAAGCCCCCTGTGCACACATTCTGTAACATTCTCCCTGCAATGTGTAATACTTTCTTCAAACTGATGATCCATTGCTACAGCTCAGTCATATTCACCACAGTAGATGAAATACCAGTGTATTCATTCAAAGAAAGCAGGATTAAGTTTATGTATTAAAACTTGTGTTTCTTCTTCATTTGCCAGGTTGGATTTGTTCCACTAAGAGCAGCCATTTAGAAATGTTGTCCTTTGTGTTCTACATGCCTCAGTTTCACCAGAGCTGGACAACATTACAGCCTCAATCTGCACATCACAATTAAGATGATGTTAGATATATAAAACTGAGCACAACATAAAATTACTTGTTCAAATTAAATACTTCAGGTACATCTACTGACCTTGCCAGTTGAAGAACTGACTTAAGCAGTCCTTATTTGCAAGAGAAGTGCTGTCCTCTCAAATGTAAATCACTGCTTAGGGAGAAATCCTGCAACTGAAGGCAGCTGGCACAGAAACAGCAGGATCTCTGCCTAACTCAGCAGGTAGCAATTGGTGCTCCAGATCCTGTCCAGCAGCAAGCAGAGGATCATATGCTGAAGGCTGCAATTATTACTCCAGAAAAATGTGACACTTTGCTTAAGCAGGAAAGTCCTTAAATACCCATATTCAGGCAGCCGTAATTATTGCTTTTTCCTACCTGGGCTCTCATGCCCTGCTCCCTAGAACCAGCTGCCTTTGCTGAAGTCAGAGGTAACTCTCTTATCAGCTTCAACTGGGTTAAGACACAAGGACCAAGAAGCATGATGCACATTTTACTCTTAACACCAAACATTTGTCACTTTCAAGGGCACTGCGTATTTTCAAGAACGACAATGTTTCATCTGAAGCCTGAACAACTTGTTGCTTTGTTGCACTTTATTGAGTCAAACTCTTCACACAGCACTGCAAGAAATTAAGAGTTATGGTGACAGAAAAAGCAGCAGAGCACTGGGACTGCTTAGCATTCTGCAACAAGAAAATCTGACAGAGAGACACCAGTAATTGCCAGAACACACCCCCACTCACCCCATGCAATCCTCTCTGTGAGACTGAACATGTATTGTCCCCCCTCAGACATCCCTCAGCTACAAAACCTGCCCTCTCCCTTTGTGGCTCAAACTCACCCCTGCTCCATTTTTTTCCCAAAAGTGCCAAGTCTCGCCACATGCCCAGAAATGGCCCTATGCCTCACGGACCCCTTTTCCACCACTGCGTCCCCCCGTCCTTTTACATTTGCCCCACCTTGGCATAGCAGAAAGAGATGAGCAGCAGTGGGAGCAGATACCCGAAGACGAATGTGCAAATTACGTAGACCTTCTTGTGGCGTGGGTTGGGCCAGAACTCCCAGCAGAAGGTCTGGTTGCTGGTCTCGCGGTGGAAGATGCGCTGGTGGTGAGCCACAGGCGAGGCCATGGCGAAGGAGAGGGCCCAGATGAGCCCCACACCCAACATTGCGTTGCGGGGAACACGCAAGGCTGAGGAGCGTCGGGAGTGCACGATGGCCACGTACCGGTCCACAGACATGGCCGAGAGTGTGAAGATGCTCACCAGCATGGAGATGGTGAAGAAGTAGTGGATGAACTTGCAGATGAAGGCTCCCAGCACCCACGTGGGGAGCACGTAGACCGTGGACTGGAAGGGGATGCAGAAGAGCAGGTAGGCCAGGTCAGCGATGCTCAGATTGAGGATGAAGATGTTGGTGGTGCTTCGGCGCTTGCCTGGCTTGCTCCTCGCCAGCACCGTGATCACCAGGGTGTTCCCCAGCACTCCCAGGGTGAAGATTAAACCGAAGACGATCAGGGTGATGAAGTTCTCGATGCCGATGCCGAAGAGGGGCGTCCCCTCGGCCTCCGGAAGCCCGGACAGGTTGAACTCCACGCGGGGCGTCTCTGCCGCGGTTCGGGACAGGTTGAGGGGCGTCGCCGCGGGCTCTCCTGGCTCCATCCTTCCGGGCAAAGTTTCCGCGGGCGGAACGCTGAGCCGCAGCTTCCCGGCCCCGCGGACCGCGGCGAGCCCGGGACAGCCGCCCCACCGGCACCGGGCGGCGGGCAGGGAAGGGCGGAGGCGCCGCCGCGCTCCGAGGTGCGGTGCGATTTAAGGTGGTCGGGAGGAGATGGTGGCGGCCGCCGGTCCCTCGCCCCGTGAGACCCGGCAACGTGCGGAAAATCAGGCCGAGGAACGGGGAGAGTTTGGGAAATTCCACCCCCCAGCCCCCCTTCCCCGCCTAGTCCTTCCAGGCGAGTCCTGCTCTAGCACTGAAGGTGGGGCTTAAATGTATTAATATTAAAAAAGCGCTGTTGACCTATATTTGGAGGAAACCCATTTCCAGTGTCTAGATTGCATGTAGTTTCTGAAACTCCGGGATTGGCAGAGCAATTGACTTCACCGAGCTCTCTGTTGAGCATGAATTATAATTACGAGGTGACTCTCGGAGCGGTTCTCTCTCTCTCTCTCTCTCTCTCTCTCTCTCTCTCTCTCTCTCTCACCTTTATCTTTTCTTTCTTTCTTTCCTTTTCATAAAATAGTTCCGCAATCCGATTCCACCCGAAATCCAATATTTACCCAGTTGTAAACCTTGTGCCATCAGATTTTTTAAAACAGAAGGTGATGCAATGCCGATAAGTTGCAAGTCCCTCCCCTATGGAAGTACCAGAGCATTGGCGGCGAGCATCCTTAAAGAAATATCAATATATTTACGCTCTGATGGGCACAATTGCAAATGATGGTATTGCAATACGAGCTATATAATACGGAATCAGATGAGGAATGGTCGATCCGGCTTCAGCTGCCTTTTGTGAGTGCACGATTGCATGCCTACTAAATTTAGAATATGCTCGCGAGGAGAACAATAATAATAATGAAGGTTAAAATGAAATGAAAAAAAAAAGAGAGAGAAATTAAATAAAATATATATATATAAAATCAAGTCAGCAGGCGCAGCAACCGCGGACTACGTTTGTAATAATGAGTGGGTGGCCTGGCGGTCACTATACACTTGGGGTCCTCTGAGCTGTATGCAATTCGTTTGATCAAAGTGCATCCTTGGGGACGAATGCAAACAGCAATCTCTAACCAAGTTACAGGGAACGCCATGGCACGGTAATGACTGTAAGTATCACACAGATTCCCCCACCAAATATCTAAACAGCTCCAGCTCCAGCCCCTGCTAACTTGGCCGGATAGATGGTATTTACATTCAATGGGGAAACTAGTCGAGTTTGGAGGGGCGGGGGGAGGAGGGGGAGAGGGAAAGGAGGGGGCTTTCAAAAATACTAAGACAGATGCGTCCTTTAGGATTGCTCAGAGAGGTTAACAAACACAAATACAGGTATCTCTGTGGCTCTACCTGAGTCATCAGTCTGTCAGCTCCCGTGTTCTCTTCATCCTTAAAAATAATGTCAGGGTTGTAATTTGGGGTTAGTTCTTTAAATCTCTCGGAGTTTCTTGTGATCTTCCCTTCATATCTTCCACTGGCCCCTAGGGTCTTCTCTGCCACATTGGGAATAAACTGCTTATAGGCTAAAGGGGTCAGCTTTTTGGGGTGTCTCCTTTTTCCAATGCCCCTGCCTGGTCCACAAGTCAGCCCAGAGGAGACTAAAAGAGCGCAGATGAAGCCCACCAAGAGAATTCTTGTCAACAGCAGCATTTCGTCCATTGAATCCAATTACTTCAAAGCTCTCTGTGCCTATCCCTGGCTGTCTCTCTAGAGCTCTCTCTCCTCCTATGTCCTTGTCTGCTTTCTGAATCGTATACTATCCACCGATCCCTAGCAAGACAGGTGCTGGAATGGCAGGCTTTAGGTCGCTGATAACGGAACACATCGGAGTTTGGTCGGGAGACAGCAATCGAGAAACAAAAAAGGGTCTGATTTTAATGGTAGCAAAGCAAGACGCTTGTGAGAGGAGTCTGCCTTTAGTTCTATATTATAGCTGCCAGGGCCGAGAGCTGATTGGCCAAGGCGAGACAAGCTTGTCTTCTGATGTTTTAACCCTCAAAAAGGCAACAAATTCTTGAAAGATTTTTTTTTTCCTTTTACCTGAAGGGCTTGGAGCTGAGAGGGGTGGAGATCGTGCTTTCTTGGGATAACATCAATTACACGCTTTTTTTTTTCTTTTTTTTTCTTTCTTTTTTTTTCTTTTACTTTTTTTTTTTTTTTTTTTTTTTTTTTTTTCCCAAAAAACTTTCTTGGCAGAATGGTACATTTGTCAGCAAGAGGAACAGATGCCTCTCTGAAAGAGGGGAAAAAATTTAAGATTAGCAGGCTGCTTCAGTGTAAGTCAAGTTTCTAAGGGCAGTCGTGGTTAAATAAAATGCCGAATTATCGGGGAGCCGTGCAAATAGGAACGTACTTAGGTAATATTAACGCCCCGGGGGGGAATAATGCCATTTCAGAGCGCACCCACCTAAATGGCTTTGTAACAGGTTTCTTGTCCCTGAAAAGGGAGATTGCTTTCCCTCCCAAAGACATACATTTTTAAACACACTCGCCTTTTAGCTGATAAATGACCACTTTAATAGCAGAAACAGGTCTGATGCGAAGCGGCAGTTAAATGAAGTTAGTGTGTCTGACTTGTGCATCACACAACTGTAATGTGGCACAGTAATATTTATTTATTTAATATTTTTAAATAAAATCAGGACTATCACAGAGTTTAAAATAACATTGTATCTTCGGAAGTGCACGAATAGACAACTGATTAAAAATAGATGGTCTCCTGAGCACGCTATATTCTTTGTTTCTTTGGTCAAAGTCGGAGAGGAGCGTTTTAGGCTCTTACACCTCCTTGCGGGGTGTCATTAAGTTTTTAAGAAAAGCATAGTGTTGAAAGCATCCGCAAACACAATTAACAGAGATCGATCCAAGCAAAGTGAATGGAAAGGGGATAAGTTTAATGTTAAATTAATTGTTATCTCATGCAGCGTGGCAAGTGATGTCTTTATTCCGATCTCCAAAAGCTACTAATCAGACAAAGGTGTTGAGAGACGAGCAAAATTGCAGAGATGAGGATGATAGAGCAGGTTAGACAGAACAGCAGAGTCCCATATGAACAAACACTTCTCTGCCTGCAAAGTGCTCATTTGCTTTTGCTCCTAAGAAAATCGAATTTGTCCTAGGATCTAGAAACTTTCAGAAGTTTTTTTAGGAGCTCTTAAAAATTCCAGGATGGTGTGATAAAGTATTTCAAAGTCCACTTTCTCAGAAAAACAAAGCACATCCAAAAAATAAACTTTATTTAAGTTGTGGGGTTAAAAAAAAAAAAAAAAGAAAGAAAAAACCCCACAGAAATAAAAAGAGCTCTTTGGAGTGAAAAATTATATGGGAGTTTTCCGGTCTGTGACATTGAACTGAGTAGTAATCAACCTAAACCTTGAAAACGGATTTTAAAATCAGTTTTTAAGTGGTAAAAAAGTTGAATATCCGTAAACTGCAACACGCAGGTCAGCAGGGACTTTTCAAAGGACAAAGTGGTCTTTTCAGGTAAACTTTAGAAAAGAGCCGAAAGAAGTGGTCCGAAGTGGTCTCACGCCGACTCTAACTGGTGCTCTTTCATCTTTTTTAGCCTATGCTTTTCTTCTGCTATTTATGTTTCTTTGTGGAGTTTCAGTGAGCCATCGATTTCTCTTTCCGACCTTTAAATTGAGGAGTTTTGACTTGGAAATGGGTAAAAAGTTAGAAAGTCAGCAGCTTGGCTCCTAGGTTGTTATCAACCAACTTAGTTGCAGAAGCAAGTTGTATAACAGCTAAATACCTGCTTCATGCTATTAAAAAACAAACTTAAGTTTTATCTCCCTGTCTGCATGCATGCGAGAAGACAGATACAAGGAATATATAATTTATACAAAAGAGAGTATGTTCTTTTGATGTGGTTGCTTAAACAGCATGACTTGATATAACAGTTGATTAAACAGCGCCAAGGAATAAAAGCTATTCTTAATGGTGTGGAATACTGCAAAACTTTTATCACCCCTCTTACCTTGTCCCCCTCCCCATGGAAAGAAGATCGATATCCCAGGCACTAGATGGGTGGACATCGCAGTGAAGAAGTCTAGAGAATAAGGACAAACTCCCTCATTATCAGATTGCCATATGTACAAAGCAGTCACCCAAAGATTAACAGGGAAGGAAACGCAAAGAAGGAATTAATTAAATGCAAGTAATAAATGCGAGGGGGGGGGGCGGGGAAGGGAGAAATCAAGAAAAGTTGTAACTGTGGGAAGCTCGAAATCCCCCTCCTATCAAATTAGATGTGAAAGAAAGCAGAGCTGGGGGAGCGGGCAGGCTCTGCTCAGCCTCAGCGCAGGCTGGAGCTGGCGGCGGCCCCGCCGGGAGCCGGGCGGGGGGAGCCGGGGGGTGCCAGGGGGACACGGGGGAAGCCGGGGGAACCGGGCCGGCGCTCCCGCCCGCCCCGCCGAGCCTCCGGGATGCGCCCTGCCTCTCCTCCCTGCCAGGAGCTTTTCTTCTTCCTTTTTAATTATTATTTAAATGCCACAGCTTCTGGGAAAACAGCAGCCCCCAAGCCCCCCGCTCCGCACTCCCGGCAGCACGGGGGGCGGGGGGCCGGGCCCTGCCACTGTCCCGCCGGCCCCGGCCCCGGGCTGCCGGGGGAGCCCCGAGCCCTGCCCGGCCCTGCCCGCCCCACGCCTCAGCTACAGCCAGCGCCCCAAGGCAGCAGCAGCCCCCGGCCGGCACCGACGCCTTCTTTGGAGGGCCCAGAGCCCACAGGCGCTGCCGTCCCCACGGGGTCCCTCAGGCCTGGCCAGCGTGAGGGTGCCGGGAGGGCCCTAAGCGAGGCCCCGAAGTGGAACCGCCTCGCTCTGCTGCCCTGCCCACAGCTCCAGGCCCGTGGTGGAGCTGCCACCGGGCTCCTCATCAGCCCTGGTTGGGTGCTGGGCGCCTTGGTCATCCCAACCCTGATCCACAGTCCCAGGAGCATCCGCTAGTGCCCCCACTGGGTCCTGCTGCAGGAACCCGGCACAGCCCGTGGCCCAGCACTCCTCGCTGACGCACAGGCTCTTCCAGGGGCTCTGCCAAACCCACTGGAAGCTCCCGCTGTGGTGGCATGGATGGAGCCATTGGGGCGGCACTGTCCAGGGCCATCCCCGTCCAGCCTGGGCTGCAGAGGGGTGGTGATGGATGCACCCAACCCCCAGCCAAGCTCTTTGAGAATTAGGCATTATTTATCTTCTTCTTTATGAAATCTGGATTTTCTGATGGCTAGGAGCTCTGCATAAAGCCAAGGAAGGGTTCAAACTGCACAAGAGTGGTTGCTCATTGGCCATTTGAAGTTTCCAGATTTTTCTTGTGCTTATGTATTTTAGTTGATGAATCTCAAAATACAGAAAACTACACATGCAAATGCTGTGTGAGTTTTAAATGGATCTTAACCATTTATCATCCTTAATAGCCAACATTTGTCCTCATGCTTAATAAATGTATATTTTATCAAATTATCCATTTTTAGAGCATGAAAGCTTCATTCTTGTATTCTCTTTTCACCTGTGGCAGTTCCCAAGAAATTTGGGATCACAGCAATCACTGTCAGAGAAGTAGATCATGAATAACTTCAGTGAAAACTAGAGTAAAACTGGTGTAAATGGAAGGAGACTCAGGCAGGATTTTCACCTGAAGTTTTGTTTGATTCTTTTATACACCCCACCCTCCTTCATGGCAATCTTAAACCATTTTCTTTAAAGGAATTGGTACACATTGCTGTTGCCCATCTTCGTGGTATTGCAATACCTATCTTGAAAATCAACTTAGAAATTTCAGTTCAGAATTACTGGCTAGCTGGCAATTGTGTCTTTATAACGACAAGCAGAACAAGTCTTGTTCTTCGGAATTTTCTTCCAAAAACTCCCAAACTCCCAATGCCAGCTGAAACCTGGCATTGCTTTGCTGTGCCCCTAGTCCAGCACTAGTCTGTGAGCATTTCTGCTACAAGAAAAAAACATTTTGTGTGTCTGGAGAAGTAAAAAATATTTGCTTTCCAGAAAACATTGATTTCGCAGTTTTTGTATCCATTTGCTAGTGGATTAATGCTAATCATTAGCTTGGATATAATCAATAGAGCCTTTCATCAAACATGCAAAAATTTTTGTAGGCAGAATGATTCATAAGACATTGTCATCTAGGTTTTGTTGTGCATTTGCTGTTGAACCAAACTTTAAAGCAGGATTTCCCACAGGTTTCCTTATATCTTCAGCAGGGCAATAGATAGTGTCTGATTTAGGTTTATAGAGGAACCCTTACGTTTCTCTTCTAGGTCTTTTCATTTCTCCTTGAATAACCCAACTGTTTCTCATTCCGAAAGTCCCAGGTGGGAGTGAGTATAATTTTTTTTTTTTCCTTCCTGGATTATGATTCTCATCCCTTTTGCACTTACTTCCTTCTGGTCGTGAATGGGGAAAATCCCAACCGAGGTGTTTCTATCCACGGGGACGGTGGGAGGGAAGCAGCCACTAGGGGAGCTCGATGTTGGGAGTAACCTCTGAGCACCTTCCTCACAGCTTAGCTTTTCTGCAGTAGAAAGTTGAAAGCAGGTGTTTAAAAAAAAAAAGAAAAAAGAAAAATCAACCCCACAAAAACCCTGGCAACATACAAAATGGGCAACTTTTTGAGCTTTATTTTTCAAATTTTTTTAATAACAGTTTTGGCAAGTATCCAAAAATTATTTTCTTTTTGGTCTGTACATCTAATTGTGAGGTAAGAAATGGCCACAACACATATTTTCTTAGCTTCTGATAACCCATAAAATGAGGAGATATTGAAATGTAGATGCTTAAGCAGCAGACATGAGTACAAGAATATCTAATGTTTAGTCTCAGTTGTAAAGTTGACTTGCTTTCCTAATCATTGGCAGGTGACTTAGATTCAAAGTTTGCATCATATAAACATTGCCAAGAATAAACCTTCAAAAGAAATCGTATCTTTCTCTTGTTGTCATTGTTATAAAAATTGTTGACTGGATTATTAATGGTTAGTATGTTCATTTGGGTTTTGAATGTTTATCTAAGAAATTTATCTGGGCAACAGAGTCAACGATTATTAGAGGTTGTGGGTGTATGAAGAGCCAAAATAGATCTTTTTCTCCATGCAGATCAATACCAGCAGGTTCTTACTTGGCTCTCTTTGGGTCCCACCTATTCACAAGTGTACCTCTGAGTAAGAAGAAGCTATTTATTCTGAAAGACTTGCTTTCCTCTTTTTCAGTATCAATGACTCTGAAAGCTAATAAAATGTTTAGTGTAAATAAAAAGCCTATATTTAATATATATTAATACTTCCCACAAATGGTTAATGAAATAATTACCTTTTAGCAAGATCTACATTTTAATGTACTGTTTTCAGAAAAGAAAAAAACCCAAACATGGATACATAAAAAGCATTGGGAAATGCAAGTAATTCTTAGCTGTCTGACTTGCAAGGTTCTTGTGTTTTAGGGAAAAAGTGCAGAGTCATATTTTGGAATATCAAGTGATAATACATCTCCCCCCCTATATGATAAGATAGCCAGACAGGGGATGCTAAGAGAAACCTGAAGGCATGAGATAAATTCAAACTTAACTTGCTGGCTCTTGCAGTGTGAGGTTGGCTCATTCAAAGTACACAAACCAACAGACTGGATCAAGGCTCTCTGTTTGGGCAGAGATCAGAAACAAAGCTTGCCCTCTAAAGTCCACCTCATAGCCAGATCCAGCCATGGTAACCACTGTATTCACTGGGCCATGGTAGCAGGAGAGGTATGTGCATGATTGTCTTAGTTTTTCTTGTTTCCTTACATTTGCAGACTATTTTTGAGCATAGTTTACATGTTTTCTTTCTTTTTTCCTGGCATATTTACACCCCAGCTTTTTAAAACGCTTTGTTCATGCCAGTCAGTTTAGCAATGTGCTTGTTAAAACAGTTCCTAGTATATTGTATATGACTGAAAATGACTTAATTGTTCTATTTCTTTTCGACCCCAATAAAAAGCGTCCCCGATATTGTTTGAGTCACTCCCTGTTCACAAGCGCCTACATGTATGTCACCGGGTGACTTTGAAACATTTCTTAGCTACATCAGTTCAACTGCTCCTATTTATTTATTTAGATTTGTAATAATGACAGTAAATGGCCATCTGAATCAATCTGGGCACTTTGCAGTCATTAATACTGCAGCATCGATATCACATAACGCAATTATAGTGCAATAAATTACCCATATGCCTCATCTGTTTCCCAACCAAAATAAGAACTCCCCGTATCTATCGCATTGCTCATTTATGCACTTTCCCTCTAAAACACCTTGATAGCAGAAAAAAGGGCTTTGAAATGTTCCCTAAAGCTTAACAAAATCCTGTCCTTTCCAAGGCAAGAAGCAGATATGAGAGCTGAGGAAATGGCACGTGGGATGCTCCATCAGCTATGTCCTTATGAGCAGAGAAGGGCCCAATCCTCTGCACAGTCTACTCATAAAGTTACTTGAATTGACATCAGAAAACCTCAGAACATCTTTCACTGATCACATCTGCAACTGGATTAAGTGACAGTTCAGGAAGACTTCTGCTCACTCATCTCATACCATGTGGGGCTTTCTTGATATTTTTTAGAAACCCATTCAAACGAAGTCTCCGACACAGCTCTGAATCCAGTATGAAGCCAGAACTAGGAGCAGTCTGTCACACTGCACATCATTCTGAGCTTCCATATTGGTTTGAGAAATAATTCAGCAGTGCCCAATTCAGCAGCCTAATCTCCAAGTGTGGAAGGATATGGGTAACTGTAGGAAGACTGTCACCTCAACCCCACTATCCTCTGACAGCTGATGATGCAAGGACCTCTTTCGTGCAGCCTCCATCTGAGTAGCTGCAATGATTGTTTTTCCCTCAAAAGGATTCTGGAGCTTCTTTACTGGAGGAACAGAGGGAGGGGGGGAGGGAGGAAAGCTTCTTGAGTGCAGAGAGTGCTTTGTGCAACCATGAGGCTCAAAGCTCCTGTGCTGTTGTATCATGGGCTGGAAGGGGAAAGAAGCTGAACCAATGATTTTGCAGAAGAAGTAGCAGTAATCCTTAGATTCAAGAAATTGGAATTCTTTTTCCAATTTCCCAGAGGATCACTGTTGAAAATCCATTAGAATGGCAGGCTTGGTCCTGGTAGGCCTTGATTCAAAGTCCTCTGGATTCAATTGGAGCTTTTCTGTTGTTTTCAGTGGATTTTGCATCACTTTGATGCTAAGTCCATCGCATTTGTGTTGCTCAGAGCAAACTGTTGGTGTTGCTGTTAACAATTTCTCAGATTCATACATAAAAGCAGGGAGGTAACACTATGGTTTTACAGCATCAAAGTAGCGTGCCCTGCTCATTTCTCAGTGAGATTTCTTTGGGTAACTCAACAAGCAGCTCTACAGGGTAACAAACTGTGTTAACTATTCATGCTAGATGTTTGTGTCTCCTTCACAACTGCATCAGTATTGCCCAAATCTGCCGTAATGTGACAAATAATCTATTGGTCAAATTTGTTTGTAGAATTAATCAATTCCAATCAGTAATTGCCTTTGGGCAACAGTTCAATTATGGCCTTATCTTTTGCTTCTCACTGCTGTAGAAACATCTAAGTAAATTTTGAAGAGCAATTTGCTTCATTAGCGCTCAGAATCAGGCAGTGTTGATGTTGATGCTTATTTTATTCATATAACCACGTTTTCTGCACATGGCTTCTTTGTGGGCATAGAGTAACAATGCAGTGACCATAGCACACAGTGAACCATGCTAAATATGAACTAACATTGATAACCAAGGCAGAGTATGATGCATCTCTTACCCCAGTGAGGGAGTTGTGAGATCTCTGTGTCTCTCAAGGTTCAAACAAGAAATGCTGTTTTTATTTCAGCTCATCTCTGTGTTTATTTTTCTGTATAGAGGAAAAAAATACTTGCTGGAGGTGCAGAGTTTTCTTCAGAAGGAAAAAGCACACTCTTGAAATATTCATCATAAAAAAACCCCAAAAAAACCAACCAAAAACCCCACACTCTATTACTTCACTCAGCCTTTCTTCGGAAAGCAAAATAAATCATAATTTATGCATGGAGACTTGAAAATCAAAATCGTCACAAAGTAGCAAAAGGGCAACCTGACAAAATCAGGCACAGACCATAGGCTAGAAAATTACCCACCATGTAAACAAGGTGACATAGGCAATTGGACACTGGGAGCTTAGTGATTTTTGAGGCAGGGGAAAGCATTTTGCTAATATAACCTAAGGGAATTTGAAATCACTCCAAAATGCACTACCTGAAGACAGGCAATTTTTTGGAATGTGTGCATATTATGTCATTATATCTAAATATGCTGAGCGAAGAACAGGAAAATATTTCCCTTTCCTCTTTGCTGTTAAAATGAATTCAATTTGGGGAAAAACTGCTCAGCTTTAATCAGTATTTTTGTGCATTAGTATCCAGTTGAATCCCAGGGCAAGCCAAACAAGCTGCAGACACTGGTGCAGCTTGATATTGCTATTTTTATTCATTTCTGTTTCTTGCAGCAAAGCTTAGAAGCCAAGACAGAAGCACCTTACTCAGCTTTACCCAAACAAATGTAAGAACATCTCTTCTTCAAAGAGCCTACCTTTTTATTTGTACTGTTTGTACTTCACCTTATCTATATGAAGACCCATTGAAGTAAGTAGAACAATTTACAGAATGAGGCACGTTAAGATTTTCAAGCTGCTGTACCAAAATACAACTTTATAAAAGTCCTCAGCTGCTCCTGATAGGATGCAGTGGGAGAAATGCCTCTCTTGCCTTAGCTGAAGGTGTCATTTATACATTTTAAAGCTTTCTGGCCAAATACATCTCTAGATATTGCTGAGGCAATTATATTCAGAGTGATTCAAACAGGACTGGATACTTACATAATTGGAGTATCTATGCTGAGTAGACAATTTAAATGATGTGTGAGCTTTAGTAATTTTGAAAGAAAGTTTCATTAATTATTTGGAGCCAGGAGGAAACTCTCCCTTTAAACACCTTTTTGTGTAAATAACCATTTTAAGGTTCCACCAGCAGTATTCTCTGAACTTGGCTGGAGCCAAGGGGGAAAAGGTTTTAAAGACTCTTGGTGATTTGGCAGCACAGTGATCCTTCTTAAGCAATGAGTTGTGCATCTGCAATCTCTGGCACAAAACTGAATTGTGACAGCTTCACAAGTCGCTGTGAGAGGGCACGCTCAGTCGTGGCAAATGTCCAAGATGGGTTTATCACAGAATCACAGAATGGTTTGGGTTGGAAGGGACTGTACAAACCATCTAGTTCTGACTCCCTTGCTCTGGGTGTGGGCACCTTCCATTAGACCAGGTTGCTCAAATCCCCATCCAGCTTGGCCTTGGACACTTTCAGGGATGGGGCATCTGCAACCTCTTAGGACAACTTGTGTCAGTGCCTCACCACCCTCACAGGAAAGAATTTCCTCCTAAGATCTAAACCTCCCTTCTTTCAGTTTGAAGCCATTCCCCGTTGCCCTATCCCCCCATGCCCCTGTCAGAAGTCCCTGTCTAGCTCTCATCAGGTCCTTTGAGGTACTGGAAAGTGCTATAAGGTATTCCTGGAGCCTTCAAATCTCCAGGCTGGATAACCTCAACTCCCTCAGTCTTCATAGGAGAAATATTCCAGCCTTCTGAGCATCTTTGTGGCCTCCTCTGGACTTGCTTCAGCAGATTCACATCTTTTTTATGCTGGGGACCCTCAGCACTGCAGATGGGTTCTCATGAGGGCAGAAGAGAGGGGCAGAATCACTTCCCTCAACTTCCCTCAACCAGCTGGACACCCCTCTTTTCCATGGAATCGTAGAATCCTAGAATGCCCTGAGTTCAAAGAAAATCACAAAGATCATCAAATTCCAGTCTCTGGCCCTGCACTGGGCAGCCCCAAGAATTCCACCATGTGCCTGAGAGCATTGTCCAAACACTTCTTGAACTCTGCCAGGCCTGGAGCTGTGACCACTTCCCTGGAGAGCCTGTTCCAGTGCCCAGCACCCTCTGGGTGAAGAACCTTTTCCTAACGTCCAGCCTAGTAATTTTGATTGCTGCCTAGAACACAGCTGGCTTTCTGGGCTGCAAGGGCACAGTGCTGGATCATCCAGCCTCTCATCCAGCAGCCCAGCTGGATTGTGGAACAGTCTGGGCAAGCTCAGGTTGCTTGTAGGTACAGGAAGCTGGGAGAGCCTGAGTGGCTCATTATGGTAGGTGAGATGCAGTGTGGTGACTAATTCAGCCTTGCCACCACAGCACTTCCCTGAATCCTACAGATCCACAGGTGGCCTTTGAAAATGTCACTCAGGTAGTATAATGTTGCCCAAGCTGGTGAACCAAGAATCAGGCTGTGAATGACAAGTCCTACAGAGGAAAGGAGTAAAGAGCTCCACACCTTTTATTTTTGAAGTCATAAATACAACACGGAGAATGGGTATCTTTAATTTGTATTCACATTTTCTAATCTAATGTCTTGAAGCTCACTATTATTTTCCCTAGAAATAAGGATTATTTCAATCTATGCTTATATTATCAGCTTCCAAAAAACCTCTGCTAAGATCTTAATGTTATGTACAACAGCCACTTAGAAAAACAAGATTTTTTTTGTTCTTGCACTGTGCAGTGTTTATTTCCTGTTGAATGCATTTATTATACATTAACATAATTACTTTAATTTATTACCTTAGTAAATATCAGGCCCATGAGATGTCAGCATATTCCGTGTTACACTGCACTCATCCTGTTTAACAAAGAGCCTCCAACAAATGATTAAACTCAGCATCACGGTTCTACTTCACACAGGCATTTTTGAAAGACCATTGCGCAATAAAAAGTGTGCACTTGTAATTAAATTCTGCCTTTGTTTATACCTACGTACTTCTGTTGTGATCCATGCATACTGAGACCTGCAAAGCCATGTCCAGCTGGCTGGGATGCTGGAAAGCCCTGTGTTGCTAGTTCTAATCCTAGTCCTTTTAATATATTAAATCACTCTCACACCCTGAATTTAAGACAGAATATTTCTTGTTTGATCTTTTTTTCCTCTAAGGTTTAAAAATGTTAGAACCCTCAAATCTGCTGCTTAAAAACCTCTTAGATTATGCTTAACACATGGAATAAGAAATAATTCCAAGAAGTTTGTCTAACTTTGATTCCTGATCCCAGATCAGGACCACATTCATATTTACCTATTTTGTGTCCAGCAGCATATTCACACTTACTCATGGCTTGACTATTGAAAATGCAGATTTTGGAGCAAGTACATATTAGAGTCACTGGTTACAACACTGTGCATCATCTGCTGTGCTTCATCAAGAGGGAACTGCAACATTCCCTTTCTGCTCTTTGCAGATTCCCCAGCAGCACATCCTTCACAGCTAACTACTGACCATGCAGTCCTCTTAGAGGAGGGTTGAAGTGTTTTTCTGCATCCTCCTCAGACTCTTGGAGTTTCTGTACAATCTTTTTCTTCCCTAGAGTACGTATGCAACTTCCTTTTGAGGGTTATAGACCCATATTTTTCAAAAGATTTTATTCCAAGCACCATTCCTGATCTGTATTGGCAGAATGCACTGGAATTACTCCATAGAAGCCATGTTTGCTTCATATACTGTCAGTAATTGTAGGAGTAATAGCCTAATCTGGCATATTCACAGACTATATGACTTCAAACATTTGCCTCTGATTTTGTCAGTGCAATGCATTGACAAGCTCAAAGAAGGTAGAGCAAAGCATCTGCACTCTCTGCTTCCATAAAATATCCCCATGAATTTGGAGAGGCCTTCTTAAAACACTGCATAGTTTCTGAGATCTATGCCACAGTATTTCAGATATAAGTTATTCATGATTTTCTACAGAACAAAAAGACTTTACAGGCTGAGAGCAAGGGAGATGAAAACAAAAAATATCAGGGAACCTGTTTTTCTCCAGAATGGAAAGAAAAACCAGTGTTTTCTTCAAACCACTCATCTCACTGTGAGCAGACCACTTTGTGGGAATATATACAGAACGAGTGGACACCTCTCTGAACAAACTTGTTTGAATAGGACTCTATTAGACCAGGTTTTCTGTATGTGCACAACCCAAAGAATGCCCCAAGAGACTTGTTGAAGTCTAATAGAGTTTATGAAAAATCATAAATATCTTCCCTTTTTGAATTGATAGAGTTCCCAGAACAAATAGATAATCCTTCTAAAATGCAGATGTAAACTATAAAGACGTGTTTCTAAGAAGCAAAATTGATATTTTTTATCAAAATCTACTTTTTTTTTCTTGACATAGAAACCTAACAAGTTTTCTCTGATAATTTCAAAAATGATTAAAATTATTGTGACAGGATTTTTTTTCATTCTAGATTAAATGAAGAAGTTCATCTCCAATCCTTCCTTTCTCATATTGTTATCAGAATGACTGAAATCTCCCAATCTATCACATCTTAGGCAAGACAATTTGCACATTTTAGATGTCAACTAGAAACCATCTTCTTGCCAGTGCTGGAGATGCCCCCAGTACTCTCAGCTCTGATTGTAACTGGGATTTCCTTTCCTCTTTCACCAAGGCTCCTGCAGAAACAGAGGTCTGCAGGTAACAACCTTTGCAATGAGTACCTTTGTGGTGATTTTTCACAGATTTATGAATGAAAATCTACTGTCCAGCTTGTCCAGATGTTTTTTTTCTGAGAAGGCTGTTCTATTCTTCCTTGCTGGGAAATGCAGAGAATATCAACTTAAGACATTTAAAAAAATAATATGATCAAAAATGTCTAGTTTTTCTTTCAGAATGGTACACTTTACTTACACATTCTCAGCTGAAGAGTGAGAAGGAGAATTTACCCCTGCTATATAACATTTTCTTTATTTTTAGACTGTCAACTGCCAGACAGAGAAGGATCTCTGCTGAGACTGTGTTTGGTGTGAAGGTCCGGATCTTTCTTAGGACTTGATGATCTTAGAGCCTTTTCCAACCTTAAAGATTTTATGATCTAATTTTATGTTGGGGTCCTGTATCTACTTTTGATAAGAGGTTAAAAACATGAAAGTTCAACCTTGCAAATGTCTGTTGCATGATCTAAGTGGTGTGGAAGGACATGGCTTGGCTTGGATGAAGCCTCCTTCCCTCCACAGACAGACAGCCAGGCACAGCTGTCAGTGGCCCCAGAAATCTTCTCCCAGGTTGGTAAGTTGGACTCATGGCCTGATGAAATCAGCTAAAATTATAATTTCACAACCTTGTTTTGAGGCCAATCATGGAACAGGGGACTGTCATTCAGAATGTGTTGTAGGGTAAGCTGTTTTCACACTTTGATCTCCTTTCTCCTGGAATCTCTTGATGTATCCTGCATCCAAGGAGAAGATGAGCTGGAATATGCCTCTGTTACTTGTGCGATTTGTGAGCTTAATGTTCTGAAGTAATGTGCCCAGGGCTTTCCTCAGCACATTTTTGAGGGCAAAGAGAATCTCGCAAGAATGATTAAAGCATCCCTTAAGATAAATGCCCACCACACTTCTGGGACCTGTGCTTAGTTTTGTCCTCCTTGTGAGTGTTTTAAGCACCTTCGAGTTTTGGGTGAATGCTAAGACAAATAAGATAGTCATCGTGGTGCTCTGTCTCTTGAGTGAAGTACAGCAGAATTTCTCTTTGCATGAGCTTTCCCACAGAGCTGGGTCATTAGATTTCAGTCATGAGTGGCCAGCAGCTATGAGGTTTTTTTCTGAGCAGAGACTGTCAATCACATCAGATCTGATTCATTTTGTGACATGGCTAAGCATCCAAAATGTGACAGGCTGAGACCAACAAACTAATTTCATTTTTAATCTATGGAAGATTGTGGCTTTTATGCTGAAATACCAGGGTTCAAAGCAGCTGGTTTCACCACATTCTTGGTGCTGCCCCCTCCTTTAACCCACAGTAGCAGAATCACATGTAACAATTTATGAGCTTGTGTTCACCCAGGATCTTGTGTTTCTTTACTTACTGTACCTTTCTATCTAAAAAAAAAATAAATTAAATAAATATGCTTAAATGAGTCAGTGATTATTGAACTGGGAAGCAGATCTGAGTTTGACAATTAAACTAAACACATCCATATTGGGGTGTGGGAAGTAAAGAAAAAAATTAAAAAACCCAACAAAACTTAAACATTTTCACATGCCAAAAAATCTAGCTTTCATGTACTCTAAATAAAAGAAAGGTAAAACGTGTTTGGGAATAAAGACACAGCTTTCAAATTCACTCTTCAAGTATACTCTGTTACAGCAGCATGATTCCTTTTATGATTGTATCCATCATGCTGTCAAAAAAAGAAATCTTATCTTCACTCATTACTAAATATACAAAGAGCTGGGATTTCCACTTGGCAAATGCTCCTGTTTACCTGAAGGCTTGATTTTCCCTGCACTTTGATAAAGTTCATTTGCTGAGATAGACTAAACTTTTTAATCCTTAAACTGCTTGAGATTGTAAACCAAGTTTTGCTCTGAAGTAAGCAGCATGTGCATAGAGTTGCTATTTTCTTTAGGAAAATTAAAGATTTTGTTATGGAAGGAAGCCAAAGGGCCCATCTGGATCTGTCCTGTCTGAGTTGTGAGTTATAGCTCCTGTTTACAACTGCTCTGCAAAACGAAGTCTAGGTGAGGATGGCTTCAGTAGTCACTGTCAGCTTTGTGTTCTCAAGGTTTTGTTGTCAAGAAAGGTCTATCAAAAACGGAGACACTGTCTTGGCATTTGTCATCCCCAGTATGCTTAGACCTTTCTAATATTCTCTCTCTCATCAAAACCTGACATTAAATATATCAAAAGAATGTTGCCAGTTTAAAAGACCCAGAACCAGGTTCTCATGTGCCATAGGTATACTTTTCTTTATAATGAATGTGAATAATCCTCTCTGAACATGTTGCTGCAGATGAACTTCCTGAATCTAAGTATTGCTCTGAGTGCCCTGGATTGCTTCTCTTTCTGTTGCACCCTTTCAAAATGAAAATAACTATTATTATTGTGGTTATTATTATTATTATTATTTCTATTATAATGACAACAACAAATCATCACTGAATTCACAGTCCTAGTTTTTTGAGATGTGTTTAAATGTGAAATCACAAACAGCTCTCTACCTTGTTATTGAAACAAACACAACAGGGAAAGGGTGCTACTGTAGCTCAGGTGCAGAAGTGATTTGCACAATAGATGTGACAACTTCCTCTTTGATTTGAGACTTTATCATCCACTTTAGTGGTCACTGCTGTGTCTGTGTTGGCAGAGCTCCACGACCTGTAGGTATTTCTATATCTCTACAAATTCTACTATGGTTGATCATTTGTTCTGTCTGAAACCTGTCTCCTTTGATTTGCAGTCTTGGAGTTATGTAGATTTATTTCACACATGTCCCCCCTCCCCCATTCTTTTCTAACTTTCCATTTCAGCATTGTCCAGCTTCCTGTAGGATTCAGTCTCTAAACTTTACCCTGGAGACACCAACCACTACAGCAACCTGGTCCTGCTTTGTCTAAGGTGGGATTGCTCCAACAGGTGCTGCCACTGAAGGCAGCACTAAAATTCACCTGGATTGAAGAGTTCTGCTTCTCTTTAATACTTCTTTCTTGTTCTTAGTATTACTTTCTATTATTTAGTCAGTATTGTCTGTAGTGTTCAGTCTCATTCATCACACGTTCTTAATCCAGTGAATTCAGCCCAGCTTTGGAGTCCTCATTAATGACTGTCTTTCCTTGCAGGTACAATCTGGTTAATTTAATTACCTGGTTCATTGTTTCATTAAGGTCGCTGGCATAACAATATGAGCAATTATCACCCATACACTAATCCTTTTGAGTTTTCCCCTCCTATCCTGACCTGATCTTACATTAACTTAAACTATAGACCAGTTCCTTAGGAATACAGTGGCTTGCCCTACAAAAATTTGTGTATAAGTTTATGGTTTTTTTCATGGTGCTATATCCAGAAGTTGAGAATTCTGATGTCCTTACGTGATTTCCCTGTAGTTATGATTATCGTTAATTAAACAATAGCTTTCTAGGTGTTCCCCTGCTGTGTTCCTGATTAATGTTTCCAGTAACTTCCCAGTTTATGAATCAAAATCTGCAATCTGTCATAATTTTTATGCTACCATTGACTGAAATTCTTTATCTGTGTTAAAGAATAGAACTAAGATATGAACTTTCCAGATTCTATGAGATTTTGCTGTGTAATGTGTGTAGATGCTCACAGGGTTCAAATCTGCAACCCACTGTCAGCTTGTCCCCAGCTTCTTGGTAGTGTTCATACACCTTTATCTTCTTAATGACCTGTGGAATATTGGGTGAATGCTGCAAAACACAGGAGGATTAAAACAGAAGAAGATATATTTATTTACATTTACATTTACGTTTACGTTTACGTTTACGTTTATGTTTATTTACATCTACATTTACATTTACATTTATTTATTTTTATTTTTATTTATATTATTTACAGTTGTTTGTTATTTATGTTTATATTTACAGTTATTTGTTATATTTATGTTTATACTTTGGGAGAGATGAGTTTATATTTAAGTTTGCCCTCAATTATTTGGTTGATTTTCAGTGAAGGGTATTTCATATAGGATGTGGAAAGCTATTTTTCCCAACACCTGGCTGTTTCCACTTTGAATGGTCTATTTCACAGGTAACAGGGGCTGTTAGAATGATAATATTCAGCGAACTTCCTTTAAGAATCCTGACATCTTAACCTAGGGAAGGAGTAGAGAGTATCTTTGTAGCTCTCACACAGAGTTGCATCATTCTCTTTGAGAGCCAGAGTGGTTTTTGATGTGTGCAGTGGTGCAATCAGGCAGTGATCAGATTCAAAGCAGTCCCAGCATTTCCAGGCATTTCCAGGAATAGTGCACTTCTGTCCTTTCCCCGTGACCTGGAGTGGGTATTGCTCACTCCTGTGCCCTGCTTCTACCTGCCCTGATGAAGGTTTAAATGAGGAGATTGTCTTTACATAGATGAGTTTAGAGCTGGCTTTTTTCTGAAAGGAATAATATTAAAAGTTTCCTGATTTCCTTCCAAAATTCAGTAATTTTGCTGACTTCCTAAACAGATGTGAAGCCCAATATCTGAATGATGTGAGTCCTCAGTGGCAGACTTGGACTGAATTTTTCCCACCATAAAGTGTAAAAAGAACTTGAGCCCCTTTAAGCATTAGGGTGAAACAAGGGCAGCAGACTTTCCACAAATACAAAACAAAATGAAAAAAAATTCAGCAGAAAAATCTGTTTGACAGCAGTCTCCACTTGTTCCTGGGATGCAGAAGACTGCAGGATGGCCTTGCTTTGTTTGCTGGAGAGTGGAGACTGGGGGTAGTGTTTCCCATGTTTCCAGCCTGTGTCCTAATCTCAATACCCTTCAGGGAGTGAATTTTCCCAGTCATTCCTATGAGAACTTGATAATTTGAATAAATAATTCATCACCATAGGGACAGTATCCACTTTTTTTTTTCCTTTTTTTTTTTTTTTTTTTTTTAAATAATAATCCCTCATTATGTCTTAGCCATTGGGGTATTAAGACTTTTAGTCTTTCTCACATACAAACATGTTTTCTTTTGACCAGAACCTCCTCTCTGTTGTCACTAAATAAGTGGGACTTTTTTACAACCACTGTTTTCATGTAACTGGAGATTTTCAATGGAAAAATATTTAGATCAAAACCATTTCTCACTAAGTTTATGCCATCAAGAAAGTGAATAATGCCATCAGATTGTGTAATGTATATTTTCAAATTAGAAAGCAAAATGAAGGAGAAGTGTAAAATGGAGATGTGTGTACATCTATATCATTGTCAATAATAGTATTTGTAGACTTTTTTTTTTTTTTTTCTTTTTTTTTTTTTTTTTTTTTTTTTTTTTCTTTTTTTTTTTTTTTTTTTTTTTTTGTGGACGTTTTTTGCCTGTTTCCCAACAAATTTTGTACATTTCTGTTTCTATTGTTGGGAATGACATGTAGCATCAAGCAGATGGATGATGTGTACACTCTTTGCCTATACTTTGGGTCTAATATGGCTCTTTGAAATTAATTGTTTTGTTTTGTTTTCTTTACTCCTGTCTGTAATAGGACCAAATATTTCATCCGTATTCTTTGCTCTTGCAAGACCCTCAGGGTAAACCAAATTTGGTTCTATTCCCATTGAGTAACATGCTCCTTGTGCAATCCCATCAGTTTCTGTGAGGCTATTTGGGACTATCCAATGGGATCAAAACTACATGAGTCTGGCCCCAAGGTATTTGCACACTCCCTGGCTCAATGGCTCCTCAATTTCAGTCAATGCCTTTGGGTGATGTTGCATTTCAGCCTTTAATAATCTGTTTGTTTCAATTCCCAGAGTCACATTTTAATGAATAATCTCTTCATGTAGAAACCCAATCTGTGACAGTGTAAAAGTATTCAAGAAAATGTTTTCCTATGGATGTCTCACAGAAGAAGAAAGGATGAACTCACCCCAGCAACTATTTGCTTAGTTCTTGGGGAATTTACGCTTCTGCATCAATGGTTCAAAGGTTGTCTGAACTTGCAGTGGACTCAAATGCTCAGCATTTACATCCAGGAGTTATTTTCCATTGGAGAGAGTGGATGCCCTACTGCCTGCTTTGGAGTGCTGCTGGGCTCATCATTCTCAGAAGGCTTCTCTGTTTCTGCTCTGTTCAATTGAATTGGTCATCATTCTAAAATGAAGCTAGGAACATCGGGGTTTTTTAAAGAAGAACATGTTTAAACAAGGGTAACAGAAGGGCCTCATAATGGATAAATCAAATCCCAAGGGATTCATCTCACCTAATTTTATCCCTTTGACACTCAGTTATCTTATCTAAAAAGGCTATCTGGAGTCCCCTGTTGCCAGTGAAAAGAGATAGACAGCAATGAATGGCCTTCTGGAGGTATTTATGTCTCTCCATGCTGACTATAGGTGGAGCCCAGACAACTGGTTTATAGTAAATGTAGAACTTCTCATGGGCTACAGATAGAGATGTGATAAGTGGATCCCACCCCTAATTTCTCAAAGCCTCATCTTCTTCCATCAGTGACTCAGGAGAAAAATAATAACCATGTCTACAAGCAAGGAGTGTTTACACTAAAGGAAAATATCAATTTGCTATAAACCCTGGCCTGGGCTGAGGGTGTCTCAGTGGGAGGGAGCAGGAGCAGGTCACTGGGTTCACTAGAGGGAGCTCAGAAGAAACCTTGTCAGTCTCACCATGATCGAGGTGTTCCTGCTGCAGAATTATTCTACAGAAAGTACTTCTGGTGGAAAGGTCTCTGAGGTCTTTTCTCCTGCTCACAGACATAATGCTGGATTTGCCAAACCTGATTTTTCAGCCAGATTATAACTTCTTGTCCATTTGATCTTATTTTGATTACCTAACCTGGATAAGACTTGACTTGTGTATAGAGAAAAATGTGGTCCAAGATAAGCACATCTTTGTCTACAGAGAAAAAACCAACAACAATCACAACACTAAATCCAAGTGTCTGCAAGAACAAATCTTTCTGTCTTGGAAAGACTTTGGACACATGAGCACCTCTAGGATGATAAGACGTGTTTCTCATGCCTGTACACGTGTATCCAGCAATAAATGTGCCCTGTTCTAAGATTTATAATTCTGAGGAAAAAGGCTGACCATTCTCTTTTCTTTCTAAACCACCCATGCCAGCTCATACTTTGAATCAGTGCTTTCCCACATCTACAATATTTTCCATTTTGGTGGGTTGAGACAAGACAATCTTGCTACTGAGGTCAGTGCTTTAGCAGCCTCTGTTCTGGACTGCTGGACTCAGATGAGTATGAACTTTTTCCAGGAGCAGTCCCAGCTCTGTGGGATGTAGCTGGTTTTTGTGAAAGTGCATGTCTGCCTGCACAACTGATATCCCAAAGCATTCTATTTTTATACTGTGGTTGCTGTGTTGAGATCTAAAATGTTCAGAATTATTTTTATTGGACAAACACAAACACTAAAATCATGAGGTTCTGGCAGGCTCCAAGATCTGCCAGCTTAACACTTCTTTGTGCTTGGCAGGCAAAACAGCTTTTAATATTATAGTTTTACTTTACTGGTCCCTGCACAATGAGGGTAGTTCTTAGTGACTTTAATCAAAAGGTAGGAAGTATGCAAGGACTATTATGAGACTTTTAACTGAATTGAATCGAATAAAGCATTCCCTGATCAATTTTAAGAGCAATAATGCAAATTTAATTTTGGACCCAAACCTGTATAATTTGCTGCAGCTCGTTAGCCACCCGAATTACCCAATGTGCTGGGTGTCTCACTGTGCAGCTCAATGATTCAGATTTTTTTGTGGTGCTGACTGGGGATGGAAACCTGCTGTCTGTAAGCCAATGGAAAGGCCCAAGTTATTCCATTGTTTTGGAGGAAGTTGTGTTCTGTTGACCTTGGACCTTCAGCTCCTTTCCTGCAAAACACAGGCTCAGCAAGGCAGGTTTAGTATTTACTTCGTGCCTTGAGAAGGGGGTGGTAAGGAAGGAAAGGAAAACCTGGATCATCTCCAGCAGTAAAAGAGCTCCAGGTAGATCATTGCCAGGTTCTTTTCTGCAGATAAGCTTAAATAGGTGTTACACCCAGTGAATGCTACTGTGACCTGCAAATGTCACAGTCTAACAGAGCCCCATAAAAGAGGTACAAATCAGAGGGAAAACAGAGAGAAAGATTGTGACCTGCAAAGAATCAGTTCCTCTCTTTTCTGCATAACAATGGTATGAGTTTGGATTAATATTACCAACATGAATATGGGACTGCAGCAGGACTGCTGAGCCAGGGGTGCACTGTAAAGACAAAGTAATACATCCTTTCAGAAGCCACTCTTGCTAATTTTTTTTTTTTCTGTGATGTGTTTCACTGCCTCCTGATTATTATTTCCTGTGTGCACCTGACACAGTTGCATAAAAAGCACACAGACAGCCTCAGAGCAGCTTGGTGATCTCACCATGGCTCAGCAGCCAGGCAGGACTATGGATTGTAATTTACAGCAGAGCCCAAGCTCTGAGCAGCAGATTCAATTTTATAAGTGCCTCTCTAGTTCAGCTTAGGTAAGAGTCTCTGGAACAGACAGCCTCTCCATGTCCTATAAATAGTGAGTGGTTAAATGTGCTCCCTCACTACACATCATTGATTGCCATGCAAAGCACATTCTCAAGAATAGCCAGCCTCACCCCCCTCATCACATGCTGGGGTATTTATTTATTCCTTATTGTCATTACAGGCAAATAAGAGGTTTGACCCGATGTAGCAGAGAGGTGGAAGGCTGATTATTTTATTTCCACAGCTGTTACATTGCTGTGTTTTACAATATGTTTGTAAATCATCAGCATAATGGCACATTATTATAGCTGGCAAGTTTTATCTTCAAGGAAATATATTTTAATTTACTGAGAAGGAATACAAATAGCTAACTATCTTATCAGAAGGCCTATCTTAAGTACAAGAACAAGGTCCACCCAGATACTGATTAATATCACCTGTATTGATTTTATTACTCATACTTTATAAACGACACTGATATTCTTGAAGAGTGCAAACATTTGCTTTCTTGTGCTATTGTCTCAGCTGGAGTGTAAATCTCTCACTTTTGTGATTATTGTTCTGGTCATTGTTTCATGACTGGAGGCATTTTAATGATGATTTATGGGGTTATATATAGTTGGACTATAAACTTCTGATTGCAATTAAAAACAAGTTAAATGAAAACTTCCAGCTTGAAGGTAGTGTCTGGTTATCACAGAAAACTATAAAAGACTAATGCATGGTATTTTTTGAAAAAAAATAAATTAAAAACCAATAAATAGTTGGGTTTATTTTCCCTTTTTCATACTACAAAGAAAAAAAGAAACATCTAGAAATCCATATTTTCAGCATATTTTACAGGAGGAAAACTTTAGAATATACTACCCTAGCATTCCTGAACTGTTACAGATTGCTTTTTCCATTATTTATATGCCTGGTGTGTGTTCAGCTGAGAGAAAGAGACTTTTTTCTTGTGTTTTGTCAGAAGCACTGTGGACCAACAGAACAACCTGGGGTGCTACAGAGTGTTCATTGCAGAAGTAGCACTGTAAATCCTGTGAGTCCTCATGAAGGGGAGAATAACTCTGATACCACAATGAAAACATCTCCTTCCATTTTAAGGTTCTCCAGGCTACTCTCCTCAAATATTATATTTCCATTTTTACAATTTAGCAGCATTTCCCAGTATGGCATTGGCCTGAGATGTTGCTGCCTACACATGAAAAATATTGCCTTCAAAATGTCCCTGATTTTTGTTGTATACAACTAGATTGGCCAAGATATAAACAATTTTGGTTGCGTTTGCAAGGCGTGAGCAGAGCAAGCAGGTGCAGACTGTCCATGATGCCATCTGAACCTTTGTGTTTGCACAGTGGTGTTACTCCATCACACCTCTCTGGCCTCCCAGGGTCTCTGAATCCACACTGTTCAGGAATTGTTCCACTGTCAGTGCAATGAAGTTGTGTACAGCTCTTCATATAATTGCATGTTGTCTGTTACACACCTCAAAAGTGACACAATTTTGAATTTTCTGAGTCCTCATCTTACTCATCGCTTTTCCTTCTGTCTCATGGGTCCAGCTGTGCTGGCCACTGAATAATTTTGCCACTGATGGGGAGGGTCAAAGATGAGAGGGCTGGTGTGCCAGGCAGAATTCACATTTTTCTTGACTCTTTGCTGGTGTATCCTGTAAGTCTTGATAGGCCACTGCCACCACCCAGTCCCATTTGTTCTCCCAACATTATTCCAGCCTTGTCATCTACAGGGATCAATTTTTAGCCCTGGCAGTTACAGCAGCAAGCGATGTGCTATTGCTAGGCCATATGGACATTTCTGATTTGCAGACAGACCAAAAAGGCAGAAATAGTTTTCCATTAGTTGACTGCTGCTGAAATCTCATAATTCTGTATTTTCCCTTGCAATAGGGATTTCACACAGGTTGGTGTAATTTGTTATATCCCTGCCAAATGCTAATGTCCTGTCTAACAGTGGAGATGCTGGAGTCATGTCTCTTTCCTCTCTTTCTGTTTTTTGAGAACCACTAGAAAGAGCTTTATATATCCCAAAATACATAGATGATTTTTCCACTTTATTTACAAGGAAAGAAAATCAAACCCAAGAAACTGTGCTTTTAAAAATGCATCCCTCATTCAAACGTAGGTGCTGTATTAAGTATTCCCTGTATCATATTCATACTGTATTTATATTATCCATTCTCAGAAGTCTTTTTAATTTGTAGATTGTAAGAACAGGCTCGTATGGGAAGGATCTATGAAGTTAATGGCTGCTCAGCTCCTCTGAACCTTGGCAACCTGTGCTCTCTTTTTTGGGGAGCTTCCAAAGAACAAAATTTGACAGTTGTTGGTGTCTCCTGTTGAGTTTTTCTGAATCATATTTAGCAATGGACATGGACTGGATAGGAAATTTTGTGAGATTATTACAAAAACTAACAAGACGTTTGTCAGAGGTAATATTATATGTGTAATTATATACAATGTGCATTATATATAATGATATATAACATATTACATATAATATTTTTACAATCTGATTTATAATAACTATATAATAATATACTAGTCTTTAATGAACCAAATTCTACTGAAGATGAATATTTTGCAATGAGGATATTTTTTTGAGAATTCTGTTATCTATAATTCTGGTACCTTCTTCATGTACCTAAGGCACTCAGATCAAATGGTGTGTACTTGGATATTGCCCATTTACTGAGGAGTGTTCAAGGACTTTCCCAGTCCCGTGTACATGCAGAAATGTGAATTTCCTTGAGGATGTAATGATTACTAAAATAGCCAGCACTAACACATGGCTGAAACTCCTGCCATCACAGCTTTATTCCAGCTGTTTCCTCCACCTCGGTAAGGTGTTTTAGTGATCAGATAGTTCAAATGTTTATCTCTCTTTTTCCCTGTCCTGATGATCACTGAGTCAGGAGGGATCCCTGCCTTCTGCATTCTGTTTATGTAGAGATCACCCAGAGCATATGTGGAGTGTGCTGTTAAGACTTCCCATTCCTTATACGTAAAGATGAACAGTTGTTTCATCCCTCAGAGCTGTGGAATGTCTTCTTTTCTGTTTGTCCTCACAACATCTTTCTAAATTTCTGCCACTTCCAGAAAAATCAGAGTGGGCTCTGTTGAGTGGCTTTCTGCTGATCTAGCCAGATCAAGGTCAGATTGTGAAAAGCACCATTAATTGCAATTTTAGTAAGCTTATCATTATACAATCAGGTGTATTTGAAAGTAGTTGAAGTTAAAACACCTGAGATAATGAACACAAGAGTTGGGAGATAATTACAGGTAGGATATACTTGAAGGAAATACCTCTGTACTCCTCACTGCCTTTGGGGGCCCTCTTGGTCATGGTGTTTTTCCCACTTCAAACTACTGTATGTGAAGTGGAGCCATTTCAATTTTTGCATCAAAATGAGGTGAGGTGGTTCATCACAGGTTTTAAATGTAAGAGCTAAAATCCTCCTAGGACATAAAGCAGTTTATCTTACCAATCACCCTGACTTTACCAAGTCTTCAGGACAAATGCCTGGTCTCAGTGTGGACAAAATAATGAAACTGTACTGGGGTTTGATGGTGTTTTAAATATCAGCTAGGAGAGTCATCCAGATAAGCACTTCATAATTTTCCTACCTTCATAAGGAAGAAATAATAATGGATCATAAAATGATATTTGTTGGAAGGGACCTTAAAGATCATCTAATTTCACCTATCCTGACATGGGCAGGGACACCTTCCACTATCCCAGGTTGCTCCAAGCCCCTTCCAACCTGGCCTTGGACACTGCCAGGGATGGGACATCCACAACTTCTCTGAGCAAGTGAAGCAACTTCTCTGTGCCAGTGCCTCACCACCCTTATATTAGAGAATCTCTTCCTAATATCTAATCTAAGGCTTCTCTCTTTGAATTTAAAGCCATTATCACTTGTCCTAAATAAACTTTGACAATCCAAAGGAAAACCAGACCAGAAAGGAGCCTAACAGAAAAATCATTAGATTTCAAAGAAAAATAATTTTTTCTTTATCTTCTAAGGTTTGCCATCCAGACTTGTGTTTTCTGTAGCCTGACTGATAAATTTTAAACTATTAAAGCTGCTGGTACAGTAGGATAGCCCCACAGAGGATAGTTATGAAAGCTGACATTGATATTTCAGGGTCTCTGGATGTTGCACAACCACCTTAGGACTTCCAGTGACACCAAAGTGTGGGGCACAACATTTGGGAAGTTATATCCTTAGACCCAGTGGCAATCAGATATAGGGAGAGTTCTCAGGGGCTGGGTCTTAGCACTGTTAATTGCTAACCCAGGACTAGAGCCCTTTATATTCTCTCCTTAATGCACCACGGGATGAGTCAGTGGTGCTGTGGGTCTGCATTTGTAAAGGTTTTTTTCTGCTGGAATATTGTATAGGCTTGAGCTGCTTTGTAATAGGCATTTTTAGGAAAACTTGAGAAATAGGCTTCCAGGTCTGTGATGGGTTTGCAAAACTCAGGCAATTTGCAAAATGCAATTTGTCTGGTCCTCTTTCTCCTTCAAATGCAATGGATCCTTCTGGTGGTGAACGACTCTGCTTCGTCTGCTCTGTTTTGGAATGTCTGGATTTAATGAGTTGTTGCTGTCTTCTGGATATTTAGGAACAAATACTGTGAACTGACACAATAAATGAAGAACTAGATGAAACCTGCTATACAACTATGAAAATCTGAAAATTCTCTTTTACTACAGCTATGAATTTACATTAATTTTTCCTAAGTTAAGAGAGCCAGCACAAATGAAACCAATGTAGGTAATGAATTAGGCAACAATTACCTACAAAAGAATAATCTTAACAAAAATGCTAAAAGAACAATATTGTAAAGAAAGTCTCTGACTACACAAATCAAACAGGAAATAATCTTGGAAAAATCTGAAAATGAGTACAAGTGCTACTGACTCTTACTCAGAGCAAAGGATTATTGATTCTTGCCTCCTTCTATTGATTTTATGTCACTTCAGTGATTTAATCATGTTTTCTTTGTTATCTCTTTGCAGTCTTTCTTCCATTGTCTGCTATGAAATCTCAGCCAAGGCCTTTCAGCCTGCGGTGAATCAAAATAACTTTGCCTTCCATTTGCATTGTTTTATAGAAATGATTAAACAATCAAGATGAGGTGATCCTTGCACATGATTATACAGTATAAATGCATCTCTGAAAAATGAAAATACCTCCTACTTTTCCTTCCTCAGGAAGTCAAAAAGGTTGAGAAATGCTTCTGCAGACAACCCAGTGTGCAAATCTATGCAAAAGGGTCTAAGTGCTTCACTTTTGCATTAGTCCATCTATTTACTTTCTTTTCAAAATACTCAAATTGTGTTAGAGCTTCTGGCCACTGAAGTCTACGGGAAAAAAATTTGCATGTGGGAAAGACAATATTTGCATTTTGCAGTGTAGCTGCTGCCATGAAAACTTCTTTCCAAGATAGTACTGTGCTTTTACTACAAAGTGCTCAAATTTCACTCTCAGGATAAGGGCTGCAGTGAAGAGAAAGATTTGGCCTAATTCTTAACCTATGTTTAGAAATACACATCTGTGTTTTCATTATTGTTTTGAAGTAAAAAAAAAAAAATCCTAGAAAAGCTAATTTGTTTGAAAGAACAAAAATAAGCCACATATTAATAGGCATATGCAGTGAGGCAGATATTAATAGGGCAGCATGTAGATATGTACTGCTCTACAGTTCACTGTTTTCAGAATATCTGTATTGATTTCCCTCCCAATTTCATTAGAATACGCTTTGCACACAACTGGCGAAACACTGTTGTTCTCTCGCGTGTGCTTGAAATTGTTAATGTTGGATGTTTCTCAGTATCTGGGTCTATTTCCATAATGGAGTACCTTTCTCACCCTTTGTATTAAGATTCCACTTAGAAAGGGTTCAGAGAGGTTTAATATAGAGTCAGTGGATTTATGAGTGTGTTACATACATCATTATTATAGATGGCTATAAGCACATCAAAAAGAAGTGTAATAGATGTTTGTGAGCTCTGGTTAAATGAAACCTGTTGGACTCTAGCAACTGAATCACCATGTATTAAACCTACCTTAATAATCAATTACAGACTTATAGCTTTTAAAATAATGCTCAATTATTTATTCTTCCATTTGAATCCACACCTTTTAACCTAATCTGCAAAAGCCATAGTCAATTCCCCACTGGGAGAGGACTGTATTGCCAGTGGATGGGAATTACAGAATATTATTCAGGTTTACAGCACCCAAAGGTGCAAATACATATTTTGCCAGTTTAATTCTTTGTAGACCAAAAGGTTGCAAGAATCCATGGCATTTTTTTAAATACAATGGACCATGCAAACCTTTCAGCTCCTCTTTTCAGATGTAGTAGAAAATATGTAAAAAAGTGTCTTGGGGACTGCTGAACTTCTGCCCATCAAAATGTTTGGTCTTAAGGTGGTGTGGCAACCCAGTTGCCTTTCCAGTGGACATCTCTGGCAAACAAAAGGTCAAATTGGAGGCGGAAATCAGAGTGGGTGGGGAAAAAAAATCAACACATAAAAATGCCACTGTGCTACTTGTTGCCCTATGACAAAGATAGTGTGGGAGGACAGATTGGAAATGCAAGTGAGAGCTTCCCTGGGCATCCACAAGTTGTTCTCTGCATTGGCCCAGCACAACTTCTGTGTTCTGGTTAACAGCAAGTGCTGTAAGCCCTCAAATATAAATAGTTACTGGTGACTCATCCAATGTAATTGTTCAGCTATGTCAGTGGGACGTGAGGGTGGCCTTATGGGTAAAGGCATGGCTTTCAGGCAGGAAGTGCACATTTTATTCTTGCCACTAGCCACAAGATAAGTCATAAGGAATTTCTTCAATCTTTCCATTTGTAATTTCGTGAAAAAAAATTTACCCTCTTCAGAGCAGTATTGTGAATTCATCTGGGGTCAACAGAGCATCCACTTGCCTATGGCAGGGCTGCCAAGGGCTGCCAGGGCCCCACTGTCCACTTTGCTTGTGCCAGAGTCCCAAAGTGCTGGACTGGGTGCCATTGTTGCTGGCAGGATGGAGCTGTAGCAGCTTTCCTGCTGGGAAAAAGGAACATCCCTTTTAGGAAGAAGGCACAACTATCCCATCTCCTTTCACTCTTGCAGATCAATAAGCCCAGACGTGCTGCCATCCCTGGTGCATCCATCTTTTCTGGAGCATTATTTACCATGCAAAAGCATTCCTGCCTACCTCATGCTCCTGCCCTTCATCCTAGTTCCAGGAATATGTGATTTTACAGGTGGTGCTGCAGAACCTTGTGCTAATTCAGGTCAAACACTTTTGCATTGTGACCTCTTGAGACTTTAGACTTCCTTGGGTACTTAAGGGATTGCTGCATTCTGGAAAAGCAGATGCCATATAAAGTTATCCAGTGCAGATAGAAGCTATAGATTATAACCCTTATTTTCAAACACATCTGGAAAAGTATAAATTAAATAGCACTGTAGAATTGTTCCTCTTTTGCTGGGAAAAGAGGCTTCATTTGTTAGGCTTTTACTGCTGCTCATTGTATGTGCCTATGATTACTTAAAAACTGTGTAGACCACAGTGCAGCATTTGCTTTAAAACCTCAATCTCCTTTTCAGAAGGAGAATGGGGTCACTCAGATGTTGAAGTTAGAAAGGTTTTCACTCAGCCTTTACTGCTCTTTGTGTTTCAAAGCCTGCATAACGTGGGCCTGAGCGAGCAGAGAGAGCCTACGCTCTGCAAGATGATTACATAGAGAAACCTGAATCAAAAGTTTTGAAGCCAAATCATCAAGTGTATCCTTCTCCAATTGCTCAGGGTAAAGTAGGATTTAACATATAAGAATATGGAGGTTATAAAAAACTATCTCATCCAACGCCTTTTAGGTGAAATTAGGTTTTGGTTAAATGCAGAGAACAATGGAAATTGATTTAATTTGCACTTTATTCAAGCTGAGACTCCCTTACAACTGAAATTTGCTTTCATTTTAGGTGTGGGTAGTGTTCATCCTCTGCACATGTCCTCTCCCCATGCCTCACTACTCCTGAAAGGGAAATTCTGAGCTTGGAGTCACATAAGCAGAAAACCATGACCCAAGGAGGAGCTTTGCCTTGTTCCAAAGCAGGGCTCAAACTCCCTCTTGTTTCTTGCATGTTTGATATCAGATCTTCAGGGGAAGCATTTCAATAGCAACCCACAGCTTACTCCCATATATTCAACAATTAGGTTATTGACAGTGTTAGACTGGGGTAACAGATAAAAAAGGGCAAATATTTTCACAGTGCAATAGAGTGCAGTTCTATTGTGAAGCTGAATTTCTTTCGTGCAGAGGAATGATGTGATATATAGTGAGAAAGGCTCACAGTGCATGTATCTCTCTGCCTTCCCTAAAAGGCTCCTCATTTGATGTAATGTCTATATAGCTGCTATTTTTTGCAAGTTCATTTCAGCAGCTACATCCTGGTATCGAGTTCTGTTATATTATACTGCTGCACTAACACTTACACGTTTGTTTTTGCTGATGAACGTCTCCTAATATTGAGTTATGTATCAGGTTATTGCAGGAAATCTGAGTGAAGATGTAATATTTCACATGCTTGCCTTAAGAGGAAAGAACTGCTAATATCATGAATAATTTCTCACAATAGAGATCCAAGCTGTCAGCTCCAACTATAATATCTGGGCCCCTAGGGAACTCAGGTTTTCATCTGGAGGTGTACAGATCCAAAGGAAAATTTGGCAGTGTTATCTTGACAGTGGTGGAGAGTTCCACTTCCTTACTCCAGAGTTCCGTTAAATACATCAATAGATACACCATTTTATGAATTTTTAAGCACCTCTCCAGAGACAGTACTTAATACAGAATATTTGAGGACTCAGCCACTGCAGGGTTTGTTTGGTGCTTTAGAAATGTTTCTGCTGGGTAAATTTCTGTGGGAGTAGAGTTCGGCCCTTTATTTTAATCTGTCTTCTTTCAAGATGAATGTGTTTGTTCTTAAGGTCCAGGTGACATTGGCAGATTCTTTAGGCATCTCCAGACACTATGGCTGGAAGATACTATAAATTTGTTTTAAAGGATAAGGTTTTTTGAGCATTGACCAAGATAAATGAAATTTTCTACTGTTTTCGATGTTCTTACCATTCTCCTTAAAAAAAAAACCAAAAAACCAAAGTTACACAAAGGAGTTATTTCCCTTGTGAGGACAAATATGAAGACCTTGTGTTCTTACAGGGAACACGAATACAGAAAAAGATGCTGGGACACCACCATCGTGGACTCAGAAATGCTGTTGTAGGCTGGATTTCTCTGAAATGACTCAGATGTGAACAACCCAAAATTACTCTCTGCCCCACTTTTTAACAGGAGACAGGAGAAACCTTCAGCAAGAAATGGGGTAGACTTTACCTGGTGGGGTGTGCAGTTGAATTTAACAGCTTCCTCAAACCTTTCAGAAGACAAGGAGGCTCTGCAAAATGATTCATGCTTAGAGATTTTTGTGCTCAGAAAGTTCCAGAGGCAGGGTGGAAGTGCCCAACAGTTGTCATTTGACAGCCCACAGGACACTGAAACCATTCCTACCCTGTGTACATACAAATACAGAGACCTCTGTCACTTAAAGAGATTGAAATAAAAAAGGATTTACTTCACTAGCCCTGGTAAAGGTCTTCCTCTGCAACCTGATATTGACATATCCTGGCATCTCAGTAGGGGAAGGGATTCTTTTTAATTATGTGACTTAATAGTGTATAAACTCAGCCCCAGCATTAAGCTTAATATATGGTATGAATTATGTCAGAATTCCTTAAAACAATGACATTCTTCCCAGTGCTAAGGTTGAACTAGAAGAACTAGTTGTAAAGGCTGGGGAAAAAGGCTGTTTCAAAAGTCAATGTCTTATCTTGGTGTTGGGTATTGCTTTGCTTTCAGCCTGTGAGTATGCTGCAGAGATGATGGAAATGTGGGAGATTTTTCATTTGCTTGCACCAGCTTATTCTGGAGCTAGCTGCTGTATTTAAAAAAAAAAAAACAACAAAGCACTGATGATTGTATTTTTGGTGTATGTACAGAGAGCATGTGAAAATAAGCAAAGAAAATGAGCTTGCAGCTAAATTTAAAGAAAATACTCAGAGGGTGGTAAGCAGAAACACACAGCACTTCTGTGAGGAAAAAGCTTTGCACCCTGATGTAAAGGGCAGCCAAGGAGAAAATGGTTAAAGAGGCAGCAAGACTCATTGGAGAGGTTGGTGACCTGATGACAGGCGCTCAGAGGAGTCTCACACATCCACATGACATTTCTTGAGCTAGCAAACATGGCAAGGGCAAAACCATGTTTGCAATTTGCAGGTAAATAACGGCTGTATTTAAGCTAATCTACTACCTCAGGTATTTCTGTGTGTCATTATCAGCCTTCAAGCTAGAATTAAACTGCAAAATCAGATACTGGCAGTAGAGTTAGTGTGTTAGAACTGAAATTATGGTGCAAATTATGCTTCTGTCCACTCACACCGGGCTCCCTGCCTGAGTCACTGAGGTATAAACTCTTTGTTTATAGGCTCAGAGAGTCTAATTTGGGCATGTTAAGCATCTCTGCACAATGATGTCTGGTGGATGTTTTCACTCTGGCAGTAATTTTTCTGAGTGCTGGGATGAACCTATGTCCAAGTTTGCATAGGACAATATCAAACATTTAGCCACTTCCTTGGGCATGCCAACACTGTCCTCAGGGTGTCTGGCCAAGCAGACATGTTTGAGGCCATATGTTCTGGCTCTATTTGCCAATCCAGAAATGCACATCTCTGAAAGATTCAGGGTTTTTTGATTTGGCCCATCAAAATGTGTTTGATACCATAGCATTGTCTGTTTAGAGTTGCTTACATGTGATAACTGGACACATTTGCTTTCAAATTAAACCTTGTTCCAGCAGATTTGCTAACAGTTGTGATACTTTCACAACATCAGGAGGCTGCTCATGTGTTGGAATAAGAAAGATGGCCTATGCAAATTGTAGCTCCCTTATTCAGGGAAGGGCAGTCCCTCAGGTACAGCAAACAGAAGTATTCAAAACAGGAAATATCTACCTCTTATTCATAAAACATAGAAGTTGTTCTAAAATGTAAAATCCAGATTCACAGTGGGGAGTTAGGCTTCTAAGCACTATTGATTTAACAGGAAAGAAGGGCTGGTACCTGGATAGATTTAGCATTATGGCTTACATTAAGCAAAACATGCCTAATTGAAAGCAAGTGTCTTATCCCATCGCAATCAGCGGGATGTAAGTACGTGCTTGTGCTAGACATGGAGGAAGAGACTGCTGAATTGGTGCCTGAGCAAGGGACAAAACTGGTTTATTTATATGCACTCTATTTATAGCTTTTGCTGTGTTGGAATACACTAATTCATTTTAAGTGCTCTATCTCTGCGAATGAGCTCATAGCTCTCGAGAAGGTGAAGTTTTCTGTCTCTGCTGCCTTTTCTGTCCTGCTCTCACTGAATAGGGCTGAACTCCTCACCATGGTAAATGCCACCTGGGAGGTAAGCAAAGAAATAGTCAGGTTGTGTAACAACCTGTTAAATTGAGAATATGCACTGGAAGGACACAAGAATGCTTTTTTGCCGTGGGAGAGCAGGACCAGCCGGGCCCTGGAAAGGCTTCACTGAGGAGATCTTGGTGCAGGAGGAGCAGCTCATGATGCAGAACCCATCCATGGAAATACACTGGAAGACTGCAGGGTCAGAGTGAGCCCAGGCACCCAACACCGAGCACATTTCCACACTGCCTATCACCACAGGTTTGCTGGGTTTGGGCTGAGGCAGCAGAAACTACTCCTTGCCTGTGGCCAGGCAGCCACTGGGGAACAGCATGGAGGAGGATGCTGTCCTGACAGCCCCAAGGCCATCCCAAAAACATTCACAAAAGCCTGTTTGCTAAAGCCTTTCCATGCACTTGATGATTTGGCCCCCAGATAGCAAGATGTGTAGTCTGCAGCACGGTTCTGCTGAGCAGGCCCTGCCTGTTGTGCAGGCTCAGTCCTGGGAGAAGAGCAGCTCCTTGGTGTGAGACTGGCTGCCTGGAGGAGGCCAGAAGGACAGCCTCCTGATGGGCAGCAGAGAGAAGCCCTTCAACTTCAAGGAGCAGAAAATGTAAAACCAGGTGAAGCTGAGGCTGGAGGAGATGCAGGGGGTTTCAGGATTTCTCTTCCTCCCCTTTAAACAAGAGCTACATGTGGAGTCATTGTTCACATCCCTGGGGACCTACACATGAATTTCAGGATATCTACTTCAAAGGACACGTCCCTGGAAGCAGGAGGAGGTGTGTTTGTGTGGGGCAGGCTCCTGACTTGCATCTCTTTCAGGGAGCTCTGAGTCATTATTTGATCCTGGTGTGCATGGCAGAGGCGGTTCTGGGTTGCCCCCATGTTTCAGGCTCAACTCCTTCCTCCTTTGTGGTCCTCTCCCAACGGCATCTTGAATTTCCAGTTTGGCCCTTGTCTAAATTTGAAACTGGACCAACCTGTCAAATCTCATCCCCAAGCCAGACAACCCCTAAGAAAACCCCACAGTCCTACTTTATCAGTGGACATGATTTTAGGAAAGTCCTTGAGGACATGTTGCCAGAGATGCCACTAGACTCTCCAGGAGAGGACAAACAAGTGGAAACAAGTGACAGAATTATATGCAGATTTCATGATACAACCACCATCATGTGTTTACAAATCACACGGCTTCACCTTGGATTATTTTCTCTTAAGACCTGGGCCCATAAAAGGGAGCAAATTAGACATGGCAAAACATGTACTTGCCCATTCTTTTCCTTTTATAGAAACAGTGAGAAAGCAAAGGTTAAAAAGGGCTCAATATGTATATATATACATACAAGAGTTTGTTACTTATTTTTTAAAAAAATATTATTACAAGTTTAGCTAAAGTGGCCTTCTCTTATATTTCTCTCTTAAACACAAAGGAAATATTTTCAGGAGCACAGAGGATTTTTTCAATGCAGCCTGCTCTTGGCTTTATCTTTATTTTCTATCAAGTAACTGAAAACGAAACAAAGATCTCAGACATAGGTACATCTTTAAGAGAATTTGCTCTCTCTTAACTTTGTTTGAATGGGTAAACCTCCTCACTGTTTGCCCTTAGAGCTATTCCAACAGAGAGCTGTTTTATCAACACTGGCTGCTCAGTGAGGAGAGGCATTTTCTTCCACCTTCAGAGCAGTTTTCTATGCCCCTGTTGGGGGGTGGGAAGTTGACCTTACGTGGACCCTCAAGACAAAACCAGAGGTTTTAAGCAAGTGAAGAATAGGCAAACACTAGCCAGCAGTTGCCATATACAGAGTACACTGCTCAAAAATCCCAGAAATCTCACTGATAGAGCATTACCCTGTGACTGGATAGTGCTTCTCCTCTTGTAATTTATACATGTGTCAATAGAAGATTACGCCTGTAAGTACAGACTTGGCAAACTCACTTCTAGTGTTTATTAGGGAATTTTGGGGGAGAAAACCAAGAGAAGTATTGCAGGTATTTTCGTCAGTCATGGTGCCTTGGAATGGTGAAACTGCCTCTGGAGCTGTTTTGTAAAAACTCTTAAACAATGAGTTTGAAACAACAGACAATTTTCTGAGCTTTGTGGAGAGTGTCTGCAGCTGAAAGCATAATGCTAAAATTCATGGAGAAGCAAATTTGGAAGAAATTGTCTGCTTGTAATTATTAGTTGAACAGAAGTCCCTAAACCTGAGTATCTCTGAATTTTACTAGGTGTGAGAAGCAGGTCTGAATTCTTCTGATCCATAACTCAGGGCATGAGAAATCATCAACAGTTAAATAGTGGGCTTAAAAATAAATACCTGCACTGCACAGATGTTTTGATTTGTCTCAAGCCTCTTGGGAACAAGTTGATGATAAACTGAATTATTAGTAGTTTAATTATTATTAAGCTGCTATTTAAACTGTAGCAAGAATGTCCACAGACATTTTTGCTGTGATTTAATGGAATAAATTTGGGGGGAAAAGGTAAGGTACACTTCCTGGTCCTTTCCCAGGAATGGGTTTGTGGTTGAGGCACTGGAATGAATTTTAGGAAATCTTGATTCTATTTCTGGCTCTACCAAGCCATTTATTTTCTCTGTGCTTCCATTCTCTTCCATTCAAGTAGCTGCACATAATAAATTTCTGCCAGGCATGTAGCAAGGGTGAGACCGTGTGTGCTCAAAGACTACATGATGTGGATTAGAGAAAAAAACACAAACATGCAGAGGTGAAGTTTTTCAGCATTCTAGGTGTTACCATCTAAAATATTCCAGAACCTGGACATTTAAAAGGCTGTGTCAGAAACTGAAGCAGCCAGCTGCATGGATGTCTTTAATTCTGCTGCAAGAAAGTGCTGAAACACTGTTATAGTGCAAATGCCATCTCACAGCAATCCAGGAAGGACTGGCAGCTTGGTGTTCAGATGCCATAAATCAGGGATATTCACACACTTTCACATAAAAAAGTAATTCAGATCTCCATATTTGAAGCTTTCTCATGGCTGTGAGGATCAGTCAGTAAATTCCATTAGTTTTTCACTGTATTTCAGGGGTTCACAAATTAGTTTCAACAAAAGACTACTCATAAAAATAATTACCTCAGCATGCCAAAAATGAAATTCTTTCTAAGTTGATTTGAACATTAAAAAGTTAAAGCCCCTGAGATGCTGAAGTACATTTTCCTCTTCATCCCGCAACCTTAATTCTAAAAATCGCAAAGCCAGCTTAATTGTTCCCATCATTTAAATTTTTTTCATTACTGAATTCCAGCATACATAATGCAAACATGGCAGTGCTGTGATCTAGAAAGTGCAACTTGCTCTTCATTCAGCTGAGGTGACGTAATGTGCTGCTCAGCCTTGCAGCTGTATTACATAAATATTATTAATGATGAAATGTGGGCTGGGTGCTAAAGTATTCTTTTAAAATAATCCAAGGCAATATCAGTGACAAGGTTTTTCAGTCACTATCTAAAATATGGCAGATGAGACCCCCGTCAGGAAAAATGTTTCTCAGGAGACAGGATCTTAGACTGGTAGTTCTGATTTTATTTGATCTGCTGGTCAAAAGTATAGAGGGAGATGTCTTATTATGTGGAATCCAGCCATGCCCATTAGGGGATGGGGGTGTGGTTTGCTGCTAGGTATTTCCATGCAGCAATGAATAAAATACTTTTTTCCCCACAGTTTGCATAATATTACAGACAGCCATTGCAACACAGGCTCTACTGCCATCAAAACTCTTAATCAAGGGCCTTATAAAGTTCTCCCCAAAGTCAAAGGGGTTTAGGAAGCAGTTCATCTCAGCCTGAGCTAGACATTTACAATATACCAGATGAAGTGGTCCCTTTGCTCCTGGAAGCAGGCAGACAACAGGTAAGCTGTGCATTGTGTCTGAACTGGTTTGGTGGGAATTTTTAGCTTTCAGGTCTTCTATGTGAACTCTTGCTCCTACAGAAATTGCTTTATGGTCTTTGTTGACTATACGGAGGAAATGGGATCTTAGATCTAAAGGGCTCATTTGAAAGGCATGTATATGCTCAAGTATTCACACATCACACACACAGGCAATAAAATCCAAAGTTTGAAAACACATTTTCAGAGCCTTCGCCATCACAGTATCACTAAAAAGATGCTGTCAGCTCACGTACTCTAAACCTCAGTGTTTAATCTCTTTGGATTTACAAAACAGAAATAATGCCAGAAAAGCATACATGTGCTGTTAGATTGTATTATTTTGTTTAGTTGGGACAATGATGAATAGCAGAATCCTCTGTCTTTTTGTTCACAATCTTTTTCAGTCACTGCAGATTTGATTTCAGGCTGCACTGGGTGGTGTTCCTTCAGACCAACTGCTTTCAATGGGATTTTTTTTTGATTATTTTTAAGTCAAATCACATCTATTGATTTAAGTATTTGCCACAGTGGGTTGCTGTTGTTTTTAATAATATAAATCAAATTGATAATGTCCCCCTTAGTGCTGAGTAGAGAAAAAAAATCTTTGTTTTGAAACCGAGCTCGATCAAACACAAATCCCACCATGAATTGAGGAACGAAGGATTACAGCAGCCATATGTTTATAAATGAGTAATAACCTTTACATCAGCAGAGTCCTTCACCAGGAACATCACAGATGGCGATATTTACAGTAGTTCTCTCTGAAGGGCTGACACCTAGGGTGGGTGAGCCTCCCTTAGCACAAGCAATCTTAAAATGGCAATTTTTGACCTTCCAGGCTGGACAATGGAGGAGTTTCATTTTTCCAGAGATTTTTTGTCTCCCTTCTGTCATCAGTTTTGCCACGTTGTTTAGTGACCTTCCGGCACTTGACCAGTCGGCGATTTTCAGAATGCAGGAAAATGTTCATGGGAAACAATGCCAACCCAAGTGCCAGCTTTCCTCAATACCCTGCTTTTGTATCTGTACAATCCAAAACCTGTAGGAGTAGGAGAGATATAACGCCGCAGCAAGTAGGACTCTAAAACAGCTATTGAAAATTCATATGTTTTGATGAGATAGCACATAAAACAGTGACTGGCGTCAGGCCACAGCATGATTGCAAATGTTCATATTTGTTGGCAAAAACGAGCCTTCTGTGACCTCCCAAGGTCACCTCTCCAGATTTCTCTCTCTGATTCATCAGTAGCAGTTTTTGTCAGTGTGTGCAAGCACACAACTATGAGCTCTTCTCTTTCTCCTCTCCTGGCTGAGTGCCACTTCTGAGCAATAAAGTTTCCGGAATTGCTTCTGCATATTGCCTGTGACACTTGCCCCACTCTGGCTCCCACTGCTTGCAGAGAGATGGCAAGAGAGTGAGCAAAAGCTCACCCACATGCAACATCAGAAAGCCAGCCGGCAGCTGGAATGCCACGCAGTCTACAAAAATGCTGTGAATTTGGGCGTCTGAAGAGTGAGGAATTCTACCCCAGGAGGAACAGTGTCTTCTGAGTAGGGAAGGGATCTGCATGCGCTTGAGGCAAACCAGGATGCCTGGCTTTACTGGAAGATGCCTGAGGTGTTTGGTCTTGTTCTGGTCAGGTTCTGCTGTGGTCCAGTCTCAGTGCCCACTAGGGCTGTGTTCTCAGTGGACAGGGGCCAGGGGCATTTCTGAAGACTCAACTCCCAGCCTGCACTTTTGTAACCTTTGTGGACAGGTCCATCTTTCTATTCAGTCCCTGGACTGTCCCTTTTCAGTGCTGGTTGCCTTGAGATGAGAGATTTTTTTCAGAGGCACTGAGTGCAAATGACAAGGTGGTTCCCAAATCCTGGGTCAGCCAGTGGGCACAGACCCTGCCTGGACAGTAACACTCTCTGGAATGTCCAGCTTGAGCCATCCATTCCTTTCTTGGAGCTGAGCTCTCAGGAATCAAATCCTGGGTCTGCTCTTTTCCCCAGACACTGCAGCATTTTAGCTCAGGTCTTCTCTGTTCTTACTCTGTTTTTAAGTCCATTGGATGCTATTTACACCTTCCCTTATCAGCGACACACCATTGATCTCCCCTTCACCATGGTGAAGGGATCAGAAAATGGATCTTGTGACTCCAGCTGTACATTTTCATAGTAATTTCATCCACATTTAATCCAGATCTGGGTTCCTTACTCTCCTCTGTGCCTCAAGGTAAAGCACTGGCCCTTTCCAGTGAAATCAGCTAAGTAGAAACACCATAACTGCCACAGGTCCCCTGATGGTACCTTTGACTCCTCCTGCAGGGTTTCAGATTTAATGACTTGGAATGGGTAGCAGATACTAATGGTTTGCACATCTGTTACACTGCAGCTGGAGAGTGTGTTCCTGTGTTAGAGGCTTGTTTTCATGTACTGAAAGTAGATGGACAAAAATAAAGGCTCATTAAATATTGAAAATAAAGGTATCTTTTTTTTTTTTTTGGTCAAAATCTCTGTCTCTTCTAAAAATCAAAGTTTATTAAAAAAAACTTGTGTCTTTCTTCTGTTATGAAATGATTCTCTTTACTGGTGTAATATGTCTGTGTTTTTTCAGGTTGTCTCTATTTTGACTTCAGCCACTCATCAAACTATTCCACATTGTTGATTTTTCTACTCTCTTTTCTCCTTACCCATTTTGCTTAAAAAAACAAAGCTACCTTGACTCCTGGTGTATTGAAGGAAGTAAGGAGATATCCACAGAAGATAAAGACATCTTTTCCAGTCATCTCAGTACAGAGATCTTATATGACTTCCTCCATCTTGTGGTGCTATAAAATACTCTGGAGGACTTCACTGGCAGGAAATTCAAATATGTGCTGCCCTTTTCTGCTATTCTTATTGATCCAATTAAAAAAAGTGTTATCTATCTGTTGAAACCTTTTGAGAATGTAGCAAACAACAAAACATTTATAAATCACTGCCCAGAAACAGCGGCCCTCACTTTCTCTGCTCCTCTGATGAAAAGAGAAATCACAGGGTTTTGCTTTGTATTTGAGACCTTGCAGTGTTATCTTCTTTGAACCTTCAGCACTCTTTGTTTTTTTGCCATTGAAGTGACATTTCAGGGACAGCTGTCCTCACTAAAGTTCTCATTTTCCTACTATTACATCATTGTGTGCACAGAGAACCTAAATATATTTGAGAAAGTGGCCTTTCTTATACTGGTATGAAATGGAAAGAATGAAAATGAAGTCAGATCCTTGAGAACCTGCACTGGAGTAAACAAACACAACAAAAATATTACCGTGACAATCAAGGAGGGCAGCCTGAACCCAGCGGGAGCTATCCACATCCATCTCAGCACAGGCTTTGACTTGCCTTAGCAGCAAACTTTAGAGGTGAACTTGACCTTGAAAGTTCAAGGGTTTTCGGATTTAAAATTCTGGTTTGATCTCATCTGCACTCACAACAGCACAACAACTTCTGTTTTCCCCTCTTTGCTAAAAAGGTCATGACTTGCCTTGGTTTTCAAAAGTTTGTCCTTTTCTTGCAAGAAAATAGGTAGTCGATAAAAATAGGAATAAGAGAACTGCAAATGAGAGAAAATATAGGCTTTATGTGAGAGAAAATAATGCTTTACCACAGTAGACAGTTTTCTTTTGCAGACCTTGTTTTTTTTTCCCTCTGTTTGTACAGCAGACAGAAGATGGAATGGGGCTGACTGTGAACAGGAATATAAAGGTATGCACAGATGTAGGACTTTGTGAACTGCATGGGGTAGGAGTCTTGATTAGTGTTGCTCAGTAACAGATTAATTCCTTTAGCACTTTCCTGTAAACATGTCTGACTGTTTATGCAGGCAGGGGCTTTAAACTGAATGCATAACTCAAATTCTGCCTCTCTTGTCCATGTGAGCTGACATCATGTGTTTCTTCAGCCCAGTTCTTTTTTCTACTGTACCTGCCCCTTCCCTCCTTGGGGATTTGTGTTCCAGAGTGCCTTGCAGGACCAGTTTGCAAAGGCTGTGTGATCACAGCAGAGCTTTGCCTGTGTTTGCTTCCATCCAGAGATCCAGGGGCACAGCGGGTCTGGATGGTGCCATGGAATTGGGGGCTGAGCGGCCGCTCAGGTTTCCAGTACTGAAAGGGTTAGGGCTGCCTCCACTCCTGCCAACAGGAATCCTCCCATTGATTTTTCACAGGAGCAAGTTCAGGCCCTTCTTCAGTAAGTTACTGACACAAGTATCAGTGTTGGTAATAGTGGCCCTGCAGCAGATGGAGTGCTTCAATTATCTTGGGCCCGTGGTGAATGAGTGCTATTGACAGCTGCTGCAAAATCCATAGCAGACTGAGGATGCACAGACAATTATGATATCGCTGGTAAACATATGGCAGGATTGGATCTCTTAAAAAACTACAAACTCGGGCTCTGCTGGCCTTGGGTTTGGTTCAGAGCCAAGTTATATGTTGGACTTCAGTGACACAGTAAAGTCCCACAGGGGTGACAAACCAGGGTCTCAGGACCTTGGTATCTGAAGCTCACTCTGCCTTTGTTGAATATTGTCTCTGGGTGTTATTGGTATTTATTTGGTGTGAGGAAAAGGAAAGTTTGTTTTCCTATACTGCCGCTAATATGTATGGGTGTATTCCTTTCAGCCTATTTAATTCACCTCAATACACACAGTACTGCCTACAGAAAACTCTGAGCAGGTCCATCAGGAGAATGTATTTCTCCACTGACCAAGCCAAGGAGGCAGTAATATCTGTTACTTTAGCCCAATGCCTGCAGTTCATATACCAGCCAGTGAAACAGGAAAGCAGAGTTGGTTTTATCAGCTGTTCTCTTGCTGATTCCCATCTCTCCTTTACTGCAAAATTATGGTGGCTTTGGGATTACTCTGGGGCCATCTCCCACTTGCTTCATCTGTGGCTCTTAATGTTTCTGGAAAGGATGCTGAGGTTGTTGCACACCCACCTTCAGCCTCCATGGTCCCTTTGGGCACACTTGTGGCTGTACCACTGGAGTCTGGAGGGCTTGGGACCCCCAGGCCCTCACCAGGCCCGGTGCTTCAGAGAGAGTTCTGCCTCAGTGTTCTTGCCAGACTGTGAGCAGATGCCTCACAGACCTGATGATCTTTTATTTCACTCAATCCAGAAGAACTGATATAAAATGGGAGTCTCTTTTTCGATCTTTTTCTTTCTGGACAGGAGAGTTTTTCAATTGCTTTGTTATACAGTTGCTCTTTTCCTTTGGCATTATTAACTATATATCATGGTTAAAAAATAAGTGTCCCATCAGCTCAGGGAATTAAAAAGAAAAACCAAAAAACCAACAAAACCCACACTGGATAACTGCGTTTTTCTCTGTTTGTTGAATTCACAATTTTAGTTGATGCTCCTGCAACAGGCCATATTCAGAAGTCTGCATGTACCTTAGACAGCTGAGAGCAAAACTTGCCCTTCACATACACTTTAATCTCCTATCACTTCACATCTCGGTGTCTCCCTGGAAAATGCACTGATTTTCATTCTTGCTGTATTGTCTGTAACATTTATTTATCTATTGTCAGCTGGCAAAGTTACGAGATCAAAGGCTTGAGCAGGCAACAGCTACTCTAAAATATTAGAAAAATAGCCTGAGTGATCTTATCCAATTCTCTATTGTTCAGTAATTTGGGAGAGACCTTTGGATCCTATTATCTCTGTTGTCATTTCATTTTTTTTAATGCCAGCTTGTTTCTTAAACATTATAAATTATGATACCAGGTGCAAGCATTTCTTTGCACAGACCACTCTCTGAAGCACATATTTAATTGTATCAGATTGTGTTTTTATTTTGTTTTTAATAAATAAAAATATGTGAACACACCTACACAGGCAAGGGATGTATGAGCTTGTTTGCTTACTTTGAAACCTACTTACATGCAGAAAGTTCAAAAGCTTGAGTCAGACATCATGCTCTGCTTGGGGTAGGCTGAATAAAGAGGTGATGAGGGGTCAAAGAGGGAAAAAAATCCAACCAAAATGGCTCTGTAGATGACCAAAGTAGATGTGAGAGTGTGTATTTGCACTGGACTCATCAGAGATATCCCTCTTTGTCTGGACTGAGCATTTGATGTTGTTTAAATACTAGTACCTTATCTTGGCTACTAATATGTGGCATCTCTTTCCCCTTTGTTCATGGCACAAGGCTTTCCTTTGGTTGAAAACAGGAAGGGGATTACTGACCGATGAGAACTCTGTTTAAAGACCAGAGAAAAAGGTTTGTAAATTCAGTGTTTGATAGAAGTGCTTTGCCGGCTCAGACCATCAGCCACGTCACTGTTGAGCACAAGCCATAAGACACTTCCCTTCACCCACAAAATCAGAGGAGCTTTTGCCATACAACTGCATGGTCAGGCTTGTTTTCCACTCTCCGTGAGGCTTGTTCTCTCCAGCCTTTTCCAAACAACAGAGGTGTGGGCCCAGCCTGCTGTAAAGTATTTTACAGACCTTTCTTTTTAAGAAAGGAGAGTGTTGGGGAAGAACAAAGGAACAGCTTGCTTTTTGGGTCTGAGTCCCATCACACTGAAACTTGAGGAAGAGCATAGATTATACAGCATTTTCAAAATGCAGAAAGTAGATGTGCTAATAAAAAAACACAATAAACCCCCAATTTAAGCCCCCCAGCTAACATAATCAATATAAATATATAAAGCATTTGCTAAAACCAACTCAGAAAGAAACAGAAGAACTGGGGACAAAAGTGGGAAAAAGACGTGCCCAGAAGACCACGGCACTGCTTCCCTGCAAGGCAATGCCTGCCTCTTGTTGGCATTGTACATGATTTCCATGGTGGCTCATGGCTCATCTTCCTCTTAGGAAGCATGTAGGGATTCAGTACAACTGATTGAGATTTGAGATTGTTTGAGACTGTTTGGGGTTTGAGATCCTTACCAAAGTTGTATTAGCAAAAACACCAATCTGATATAAAAAAAAATGTTCTGTTCCATCTGGGGTCAGACTGCCTTTGTTATCATTTAAATTTAAAATGAGGCTAGAGAAGATATAAAACCCTGATATTCCAGGAACTGACACAGCCCCAGGTCTGACTTTGAACAATTTATCGCAGAGACTAGAGTTGTCAAGGGATCCGTCATAGCCTGTAGCTGAAAGTCATAGACTGTGTGCAGGAGAAATCCAAATATGCAGGAGGAAAAAGAAAAAAATCTATTATATTCTATTATACTCCTTTTTTTCTGTAAACATGACTCTTGTCCTTGCAGAAGTTTTTGCATTTCACCAGAACTCACTAGGAAAAACCAATAAATTATGGCCAGATAGCAACTTGGGACCAGCAATGCATTTTCCCTGATTTTTGTGAATTTTTGTGGAAGGATGCTTGTATTTAAGATTGACACTGTGTCCACTTGATACTTAAGATGCATTTTCCTTATGAGGGCTGTTTTTGTCACTCATTGCTTCTAATGCTCTTATCACTTAAATGGTCACAAAGGGGTTTAGGCATAATGTCCCTATTAAGATGTATGAAAGATGTTCAAACCCCTGCTGGATTTTTTTTTTTCCAGCCTGTCTGGCTGTAGATTTGACCAGATTCAAGTGCATTGATTTGCAGAGCACAGACAATCAGGATAACCAGAAATCATCTGCACTTCAGGGCATATTTTCCCCTTCAAATCCATTAACTTCAGGAAGACTTTTTAGGTGGATAACTTCAGGGGAATAATAGATTTGTGAACTTAAAAAGAAGTTAACTCCTTGCTGAAGCAGCTAGCAAGGTGCTTTAAAACCCAGCAACTGAGCAACTGCTTCCAGTTTGCAGACTGGCTGTAACAGGGAAAAGAAAGGTCACACCATGCCAAGCTATGGCCCATGCAGAGCTGATGTGCACCTTGTCCAGCCCCAGCACAGGACGTGGTATCTCTGCAGAGTCCAGGACATCTTCCCAACCCACCACCATGGTCCCTGCAGCTCTGAGGGAGTTTTTAGCAGGATCTGAGTTCCTCCAAAATGGGTGGAGTCTGCTGCAGCACCTTGGTGGATTCATTCCCAGAATTAGGTTGTTTTTAACACTAGGACATTTATGTAGTTTATCCACTACACAAATGACTTATTGTGTTATAATAATTTCCTTTAGGATATGTCTTTTGACTTCTCACGTGCTAAGAGGCTGGACACAGATGGTTTCTCCTCAGTCTCACCCACTCCCCCATGGATGCAGCCACCAGTGGGAAGGGGATCATCAGAGCTGGTGTGCTCAGCTCAGAGCATCCGAGCTGGGAGCTCCTGCCTGGCCTTCTCCCCATCCGCGTGTCTGGACATGGGTGGAGATTCATTAACTCTGTGCTTCTGTTGGAATTCCTCTGCTGTGCCAATCTCCTGCTATCTGATCATTTCCAGCAAATTTATCTGGCCAGTCACGTAAAATTACAGCAAACTCTGACAAACTAGGGCAAACCATTTATTAAACTCCTAGATGAAAAAATTTACCGTTTCTACTATAATTTAAATACAAATGGCTTTTCTTGGATTCTGGTGAAAAACAAGGTAAGCTGCTAGAAATACATCAATGACATATAGAAGTGAACAGATTGGGTTTATGTCTTTTACTAAATGATGTCTTAGAAAACATTTCTGTGTGGATTTCATTTCTTAATGTGGTTTATGGCCCCAGAAGTCTCACGAGCCATTGAGTGTGCAGCCTCCTTTCTACTTGACAGTACAAGACTGATACCCTTTACTTTCATTGATCAGCCCATGCTAAAGCTGATACTTCTTCTATTGCAAAATCTTTTTACCTTATGACTGACAACTCCTCTCTGACTCATTTTTTTTTCAGCAATCACAAATGCTGCTGGATTCAGTTCCAATTTTTTCTCCCTTAACTTTATGAGTGACTACCTATTCCCGTAGCAGCGGCTGCAGAAATCCCTCCTCAGCCCAGTGCTGCTGACAATGGCCTGTAGCAGATATTTCAGGGAACAGTGTAAAAGCAGAGCAACTGTAGAGGGGTACTTTATTCTGGCACACCCTCCCAGCAGTCTGTGCCTTAGGGGCACCGTGAGCCAGAGATTGTATCTGCATCTTTGCGTTTTGTAACGCTCGATGAATTTTTCAGCCAGGAATTTGTCTAATTGCTTTTTGAGCCCATTTATACTTTTGGCCCCTACAACAACCTGTGGCATTAAATTCTGCAGTTTAATTATGCACCATGTGAAAAAAAATTAATAATAATTCATTTAGTTTTAAATCTGCGTCTTGATATTTTTATGTGATACCCTTCCTTGATCCCCCCTTTCTTGAATAGTAACTAATTTAGAACACACTATCCTTTTCTTGTATCTAGAATGGCTTCTCTTAATATCTACTATCCTGCATTTATCAAATAAATTCCATTTGACTGTTTTCATCAACTGGTCACTAATTAACATAAAAACCTTCAGCCATACGTCATAATTAGATTTTGCTTTTAATTTTGGCGGTGATTTTTTTAGTCGTTGGAGGTGTTTTTTGTTTTTTTTTTTGGTCATGTTACTTCTCAGCTCCTTTTCCAGATATTAATATTTTGAAGAGCAGAGGCCCCAGGATAGCTCTCTGTGAAACTCCACTGATAACCCCCACCATGGCAGAACATGACCATACATTTCTACTCTCCTTTCCCCTTTTTGTCTAGTTACTGGTTCACACAAGAATTTCTTTACCCACAAGTGTTCAATTTCCCTAAACAGTCACTGAAGGACCTTGTAGGAAACATTAGGGATCTAAGTCCAATACGGGAACAGCCAGAGTGGATCTAACTTGGCCACCTGCAAATCCATACTCTTGTTCCACTTCTAGGTATTCCTGCAGCACACTATGCCTTGGGGGTATTCCTTTTCCTTTTTACTGTAGTAATATTGCATGCTTGCTTACAATTTCTGGTTTGCTGATAGAGCCAAGCCTGCTTAGTTCTCACTTTTGAAACAAAGTGGATTTTATAATCAAAGCTGTGAGCTCTCCTTCATCTCCCAATAGATTTTGGCCTTTTATAGAAACAGTTTTCAGTTCCAGGCTATTTACTGTCTGGATTTTCAGAGTAACTTCCCTGAAAAGACAGTAGGCATGAAAAGGGATTTTTTCTAGATACTCTGTGTATCCATAAGAAAGTGATATACTAGAGTTGGAAGGAGCCTCCTAAAGAGCATGTCAGGAAGCAGTACAGTGTCTGCTCCTCACAGACTTTGGGATGGTGCAGGGGAATATTCAAGTGGGAGAAAAAGGGAGTGAGGTATGGGTCGGGAGGAGAGAAGAGCTCTTCAGAGAACAAGGGAAGGGAATATTGAAGAGACAACATGGGCCCAAGAATTAGCTTTTTTTGGGATGCGTAGCAGTTACTTCTCCTTACATGCAAGCGGAATGGCTTCCTGTGTTTCTCTTGCATACTGGGAGTGAGGCCTGGCAGTGACAGGCTGCAGTAAAGCGGCCTGTGGGACTGGGTCCTGCTGTGCACAACTCATCTGGACAACCTCCAAGAGACATGGCAGATTGTCATCTGCAGTGATGCAGATGGTGGCAGGGAGTTTGGTGTTTCACCTTTTCCTGTGCCTCCAGCATCTTGTTCTCACTGAATCAAAGGCCATATTCCCCTCTAGTCTAGAGGAATTCTGGGCTTGTCTAAAATCCTTGGCTGGGCCTTGATTATCTGTGCAGGGCTCCATGAGTACAGGGAACATGCAGCATAGCCACAATCCAGGTGGATGATTCTATGATTATCATGTCAACACACTCCAGCTATGCATATAATAGACAAAACCTGAATGTTGTATCTTAACAGAGCTCCCTCACTCCTAAATATGTGGTAAAAGTCCCTATAAATTCCTTGCCTTCTTCTGTGTGCCACCATTTACTCATGCTTGTCTGGCTTGCCATCATTTCCAGAGCCACAGGCAGGTATGTGGCATCTCACAGCAGCACACACCTTCTGGGACGCTCAGGATCTCCTGGTCCTTCAGGCCTGGCTCATTTCTGCACACAGTTCCTGGCAACAGCTTTCTTGATTTTTCATTACTGATGCCTTCTTAGGGACATTGACTAGGCTGAAAAACTAGGGACAGAATTCTACAAGTAGACAGAAAATCATGGATGTTCTGCTTTTCCTCCCCCATGGTGCCTATCCAGCTGTGAAAAACATTTTTTTCATGCTGCCCATCTTTCCAGGCTACAAACATGATTCTCCTTTGATACTGATCATGACAATAGTTCTGCCACATTTCTGCATCTCATTCTATTTTTTCCTGCCCAAATAGAGCTGTCCTTTTCTTCTTCAGGCATGACCATTTTTTGTCCTGCCTTTGACCACATGGTACAAAACTGCTTCATTACTGCAAATTGACTGATCATTTTTTTTTCAGAAAAATCTGAAACTCTTTGCCAATCTTTTTGTCTCTCAAGTTTCAATAAGATAGATATGTCCTTAAAATTAGCTTCTATTGTTTCAATTGAATTGGAATAAATACCACAAGCGAAATAAAGTATCAACAGCAACAAAAACAACCTTATTGGCATGGTGAGTGAGTCCTTATCTCCAAAGCACATCCAGCACTATTTCTTATCCAGTCCCTGGTTTAAATTCCAGGTGCAAAGCATGGGTAATCAAAAAGTTTTTCTTAACTCACCAGAACATCACATTCCAGACCTTAACTATATGGTGACTGTGGTGTCACAGCACCTCTTCAGCTTTCAGGAAGAACAGTGAAATATATTGGTCTACAAATTAGCCAGAAGATGAAACCTTCTCTTCATTGCATCACATGCCTGTCCATCACTGTCATTATTATCAATTTTCTTATAATTTTCCTGTTTAACCTTCATCACCAGCATAGTGAATCCATCCTGCTGAATTTTCAGAGGCCAGTATCTTGGTACTACACCTGGAAGAGGCAGGCTTGTGTTTTTGATTACATGATTCAGCACTCAACCTTTGTCACTGGGACATTATTTCATCTTTGCTTTTCTCCTGTGCCAAAGGGCTTTATCAAAGACATGTAACCAGTTTTTTAACAGCTATTCAGCAAAAAAGATCCTGTGTTCTGTTTGTGTGGATCCGTTCAGAGCAGGGATTAGGAGGCTTATGCTTCAAGATCTAAAACCAGTCGCTGGACAGGGGTAGAGGGTACATCATCTGTGAGGAGGAAGGAGAGTTGAAGAGAGTTTGTAGAGTTTGAAGCAGTGAGCTTAAGTCATAACAAGAACCAGACATTCTGCAGTGGTGAGAATGATTAGTGCTTCTTCCTGGGAGAAGAGGTAGTTTCAGGACTGAGATGTCTGGTCTGTGGTCAGAGAGAGGGGACTCTGTATAAACATTTCTGATGAAAGGTAGCACAAATGACTCTTATTTTCTTCCTGGGGCTCCTTTATAAGACTTTGCTTGTAGATCAAGATAAATAATATATTAGTGCATCAGTGCAAGCATAGCTCACACCTTCTCAGAGATCAGATGTTTCTCTTCTTTTAAAGGTTTCAGTCCGGAAATAAAAGACAGCATTGATAATCTTATTGGCCATCATGTAACATGCAGCTGTGCCTTGAAAATTAAATACATAATGTCCTTGGGGTGAGGTCAATGAGTTAACCTTGCATTTGATAGTTGGATCCTGTGAGCAAAAATTAACCTATTTGTTGTCTTTAATCATAAACCACCTTGATTTCAAACTTTGTTAACACTTAAGCAGTAAATAAACCCCAGTAGATCTCTCTCTTCCTCTTAGGCCAGCCAATACCATTAACCACATCTTCTACTTTTATGTGAGAGTTCGTGTGGTGCATTTGAAAGATCTTTTTAGCTTCCTGGTGTAACATTTAGGATGAGTCTGTTAGTGCTGGGGAAACTTACAATATTTGCTGCCATTTGATGAGAAGATAAAGAAGCCTCATCTCTTTTTTTTAGCAGTGAAGGCCTCTTCCCCATTCAGCAGAGCTGTTCCCCTCCTCATCAGGGTATCGCAGACAGGATAATCAGGAGTATGGGGTGGTTGTGGTGATCTCTGCTGGCCTTGAGTTTATGTAATCCCCCATTTTCCATCCATGATCCACGCAGAGGGCAAACTCTGGATTGCCCCCAGTGTTATTTCAGACAAACAAAACTATTTCAAATAACAACAAACACTGGACTTCATGCTTCAGGGAGCAAGGAAGGAATTTCTCTTTGGTAAAGAGAAACACAAAAAATCCCACATAAACATAAAGAATATACCCCACAGATAAAGAGAGACCCCCCAGATATGACAGCATAGTGTTCCCAGGTGACATGTACAATCATCCTTGCCTGAGTATTGACCAGAATTCCTCATTCATGGGCTCATATCATGCTGATTTCCAGAATTTGGGTTTGGGTAGGTATTTCCACGAGGTCAAACTGCAAAAGTCAGGATCCTTCTTCCATTGTACCCCAGAAACTGTGGGAATCATTTGGGCTTATCCCAATTAATCAGTTCCCTGTCAGTGCAGGAGTCTCAGGCTCTGTTTTCTGCTCTCTGAGTCTTATGTAGGAGGTCAAATGAGATAATTTGGTGGATTCTTTTGTTCTTGAACCATTAAATACTGTGAAAATGGAATTTGGCACGTTTGGCTCGTACTCAGTGAAAGACAGGGTTGTTGCTGCCATAATTTAAAGAGAATGATGATGGAAATGGATGTAATAAGCCTTTGAGAGTTATAAGCTTTTATACCTAAAGCAAATGATAGTGGTAAGGACAATGAGCAAAAACAGGCTGCAGTGCAGAAATTCTGGGGTGTCTGGAGGTAGTGTTTGCCCTTGCCCACCTACAGACTCCCTGCAGCCTGTAAGCTGGAGCAGCTCTGCTGCAGTCAGCACAACCATGTCCATGCCCCAGCCAGCAGATAATTTGGCCCTTGCTCCCCACACGTGTAGTTGTGCATGACAAATTTGATGGCCTTCTACGCCAGGCTTACAGCAATGGTGGGTAAGGGAAGAGCAACAGGTCTCATCTAAATGAACTTGTGCAAAGCTTTTTACACTGTCCACATAAAATCCTTGTCTCTAAACTGGAGAGATGTGGATTTGATGGGTGGAGCACTCCGTGGCTAAGGAATGGCTAGATGGTTGCACTCAAAGAGTGGAAGCCAGGCAAGAGTGCTGGTACTCAGGGGCTGGGATTGGGATTGGGTTTACTCCATATTTTCAGAGACATGGACAGTGGGACTGAGGCACCATCAGCAAGTTTGCCAATGACACCAAGCTGAGTGATGCAGTCAACACCCTGGAGGAAAGGGATGGCATCCAGAGGGACCTGGACAGGGTGGAGAGGCTGACCTGAAGTTCAACAAGGTCCTGCACTGGCTTGGTGTGATCCCAAACACAAACAAAGACTGGGCAGAGAATGGATTGAGGGCAGCCCTGGGGAGAAGAACCTGGGGGTGTTGGCTGATGAGAATCAGAACATGAGCCAGCAGGGTGTGCTTGCTGCCCGGAAAGCCAAGGGTGTCCTGGGCTGCACGGCCAGCAGTGTGACCAGCAGGTCGAGGGAGGGAATTGTGCCTCTCTGCTCTGCCCTTGTGAGACCCCAGCCTGCAGTGCTGCATACAGTTCTGGGGCCCCCAGCATAAGGACATGGACCTTCTGGAGTGAGTCCAGAGGAGGGCCATGATCACAAAACTGCAGCTATGGAGAGAAAGAGGGCTATTAGAATTGGGACTGTGTGAAAGTAATCAAGATTAAAAAAAATGCAACCCTAAAGTAATGCAAATAATCTACATTGAGATTATTATACCAATCTCAATGTAGATTATTTGCATTACCCATAGAAGTTGAGAGAGCACCTTCCAACCCAATCCCTTCTATAATTCAATGAAATTATAGCCATAAACACAGGAAATAACAAGATACTTCAAAGTGTCACGTTGAGGGTGATAAAAACACTGATCTCACTTATTGCCAGGTCTCCAGGCAATATTGATAGGAAAGGAGTGTCAGGGAGAGTATATGGAGTAACAAGTGGCAATAAGGAAATATTTTTCCTGGAAACTCAATTAAAATTAAACCAAACACAGCCATCTCCTTCTTTAGACCAGAGAGTTCAGCTGGCTGCTCTGAGAGTTAGTTTTTTATGACAGTGTTTAGCAGCACTTTTCTTATGAGAAATAGCTAGTAAAATATTCACCTTCTCTGCCGGACTTTACACATCAGAGCCAGGACACCTCATTAGCTTGGTCCATGGCTTAAAGCATTTTTCACCACTCTCTGGTGAGGATAAATCTAATCTAATGGTAGATTTGATAAGACAGCAGTTTTATGATCCAAATACATTGCGTTGTCTATGAATATAGCCTATTTTTGTCAGTTACATTGGAAAGAAATAAATTACTCATCAGTCAATCCATTATTATTATAATAAGAGCACGGCACTACTTAATTGCATCAGTTAAGTGGATATGACTTTGCCAATGCTCATAAATGCCATTACATCAATCCACAGAAATGGACCTGTTGATTTATTAGATGATGATGGACAAAGAAGATGTTGCAATCTCTTTTATAATTTAACCTGTGCTTAAGATGTATAGGTGTTTAAGGCCAATACGTGTACAGTTATTACCACAGAGAGGGAAAGGGAAAAGGGAATTGTAAACCATAACAACCTCCATCAAGTACATGCCTATTTTGGTATGTGTAATAATCCTGAACATGCATTTATGTAACACACTATGGTACTTAAGCTGCTGTGGGCTATCAAGTACAGTAAATCCAATTTAATCAAAGGACTCATGGCATATGATTGAGTACTGTATATTTTCTTTACCATGGAGAAATGTAACTGCAGAACAGAAGCCCCACAGATGAACTGCAGTCATGTGGATTGTCTACTAACAATAAATTTCTCAGAGGAACTTCTGGTCCCTCACCAGTGGTTCATTTACCAAGTGCTCATTTTCATTTATTTATATATTTTTGACAACAAATCTCTACTGTGCAGTAAGCCAGTGAAGGCAGTCCCTGTAAGGATATCATTATTAGGAATAAGGACAAATGGCCTGTTGTGATTTGATAAAGCACCTGCTCTTCAGTTATTTTTGCCCAATTCCGTTTGTCTGCACTAAAAGGCCTTCTGTATGCTGGATAAGGGTCAGAAGTGACACAAAAATGGAAGTCATCCCAATTCTTGTGAAAGCTGTTTCTATTTGACTTCTGCTCTTCACTGTGTCATTGAAACAATCTGTGTTTATACATTCCAGTCTTCTACATGTGTTTTGGGACAAAGGTGCTCCTTGAGAACAGCCTGATTGCGGAGCTTTTAAAGATGGTCTTCCAGAAGCCTTCTTCACCAAGAAGAAAGGCCAGGTTTTCTCAAGTGAATTCAGACATTTAGGCACCTGACTAGAGCAGTCATATTCAATTAATTCCTCTCACATAGAGCACTGGAAGCTCTGTGTTTAGAAGGTCTTAAAAAGCTACACAGTGTGTCTACAAACATAAATGTTAGTTGTTTGAAATTCCAGCCCAGAAAGTCTGTGGGAAAATTTGCATAAATTCTGAAGTTCGTGCGCAACTCTATGTACCTGACAGAAATGAGAAATAGGTTGAGATTTAATCTATTTCAATTAATTAAATATTGAGATTTGATGATTTTACTATTTGCACTTTTGACTCCACAGTGGGTATAATATTATATTAGGCTTCCCAATAAGCCTTCTAATTATAATGTCTAGAAGGTCAGCATCTTATTAGAAATAAAAATTTAAACTTTGGAATAATACTGAATGCTGTAGCATCTGCAAAGCGACCATACCTGTATTAGCAAAAGCCAGATTCTTGTGCCCATTATTCAAGCTGAATAAACAGATTTCTTCATGAGAAGCTTCCTAGCTTCCTTGAAGTCAGTGGACTGTGCAGTAAGTCTCTGTTTGCCGTGATTGAAGGCACCAGGCTCTGACCTCAAATAAGGAAAGAGGTTTTGATTTTGCCAGACCTTTGGACCATATTGCACAGGATGATGGAGTTCCGGGTGTGCTGACAGAGGAGAAACCTGCACAGCAGTGAAGATGTCTGAGTTGTCCCAGGAGGGAGCAGAATGGTCAGTCCCTTTTGAGAGCTTCTCTTTGGGCCTCACAGCCCATTCAGCCTCCTTCTGCAGGAGGACACCAAAGGAAAGCCACAAACACAATTTCATGGACTCCTCTGGCCATCAAACTCACCAACAAAGGGAAGAGAGAGCACCTTATGTCTGTCCTCCAGGGGAAAGGGCACTGCAGCCCTATGAGCTCCAAGACCCCTGTTTCAGGCAACACGGAGCTTTTCCCCCCCACCAAAGCTTGAATCTTCTGATGGAACCATGAAACCTTGGATAAAGTTTCCAAGGAACCTGCTCAGACTGAGGGCTACCCCTGATCACACCTGCCAGAGAGATTTTATCTCAGGTTGCTGTAGTGAGTATATTTCTGGTTGACATTTCCAGGAGAGCCCCAAGAGATCTGATGAAGCATATCAGAAAACACAAGAACCCATCGTGTACATGTCAGGGAGGGATCTGGATCTAGCCTGGATTAAAAAGCATCTCTAGAACACTGACTTTGGTAGCATAACTGACAGCAGGATTTGGCCCATTGTTCCCTGGGAAAATTAATGATCTGTAAGAAAAATATCTGACCATCATTTGACTTATCAAAGCCATTGTGACTCCTTCCTTAAATAACATTAAGATGAATCACCTATTATTTGAGAATTGAGAGTCACGGTAGTGACTGAAGCCAAGTTAGGAAAATAGCATTGCCATTACTAGCTTTGCAGGATTGAACTTGACTTGGAATCTGGGGTTTTGCCCTGACAATACCACAACTTTTGAAATCTTATTTACTTTGTGGGGTTTCTTTTGTACTAACCTGCTCACTCTAACATCACATGAAACCTTTAATAGGTGTCCTACATACACGGAATTTATCGTCAGCTGTTTGAATCCTGATCTCATGTGCAATGGTGCAAATAAGAATGAGGGTGCTGCAACCAGTGCAGAAATGTCTGGTTTTGTTTTGCAAAATGCAGTCATTGAATTATACAGTAGCAAAGTTGGACCTGCATCCAGATTATTTGCATTACTCGGGGGTTGCATTATTTTTGATCTTTATTGCTTTCACACATTTTTTTAAAAGTGGCTTTTCTATGTTCTTTACTCTCTCACTGCTTCAGTTGAACAAATGGAAAAATATGGAACCCTCTGGTGGCCAAAATAATATCTGTAAATCCCACTCAGCCTTAAACACCTCAGCATGATCTAGTGACAGGGTCAAACTCTGTTGGAGTTGTATTATTAATATGTTTCATCACCTTTTTCTTTTTCTGTCCGTGTACCCTTGTACATAGCCTGTATGTCGTTGCCTCTTACATGAGGTGCCCTGCATTTATCTAGATAATTTAAACAACATGTTTTTATTGTGGTTGAAGGTCTCTTGGTCTTTAATTGCTGATCACATGCTCAGTGATTGGGGCATTTCCTAACAATTAAATTGTGAAGAAATGGATTAAAGAGTAATCAGGACTGCCTATTGTGGAGTCCTCTGTGCAGGTCAGTCCAGATGTGAGAGTGCTTAAAGCTAATAGAATCATAGAATCACAGAATGGGTTAGGTTGGGAGAGACCTTAAAGGTCATCTCATTCCAACACCCTGCCATGGGCAGGGACACCTCCCACTGGACCAGGTTGCTTAGAGTCCCATCCAACCTGGCCATCAACACTTCCAGGTATGGGGCATGCACAGCTTCTTTGGGCAACTTGTCCCTGTGCCTTATCACCCTCCTAGGAAAGAATTTCTTCCTAATATCTAATCTAAACCTACCAGCTTTCAGTATAAAACCTCTATCCTCAAGAACAGATGAAATTTTTCATCATCCCTCTCCCCAAATAGGGGAGTTTAAACCACAAAAAATGTGAACCCTCTAGTGGTTGGAAAAATCCAGATAAATCCAGGGCTAGTGATCAAGGGTTAGGGTTTGGGGCAATCGAGAAGCAATGTATTGGCATAACCTGTCTGCCCACTGTGGAGAGGTTTCTTTTCTACCCTTCTGTCATGAGCAAGGGCATCAGGCCTCCAGCAACTTCTGCTGCAGTGGCATTTGGACTTTTTTTGTCTTGTCATCTTCATTATGTCTCCTAATAAAAGAGTATACTCCTCTCAATTTGCTTTCAAAGTGCAAGGTAAGCCCACAGGACTGCTTCATTCTTCTTAGCAATCTTCCCTGGAAGCTGCAGAAGTATTTAAATTCTGCCAGAGATCTATGGACCACAGTCTTCTAGTGCCCTCCAGTTTGTCAAATAGATGAAGGTCTGGTATGAATCACCACTTTTCCATTTTGTGCCATTGTACAATCAATACACACTCATACAAATGAGGATGCAATGGCCAAGGCTCCAGAGGGAGTTGGGCCCCACAGACTGCTGTATCAGAAAGTGGTTGCATCAAATTCCTGCTCTTTTTTGCTGATGTTAACATAAATTTTATTGCTACGTTGGCAAATTTGGCCCACTGAAAGTCATGTGACATTTGTGACAATCAGCATTTCCTGATCAATTTTTGCTTACATTTTTATTCCTTTCTTATAGGGAAATAAAATATTTTGATTTTCATGTATTGATTTAATTTCTTCTTGAGAAAGACTTCCTTCAGACCATTATGTGCAAATTTATGGTCACAAAATGCATCAAGGAATATGCATATATGCTGCTCTCTTAGATGCTAAGCTCTTCATGATAAGGATCATGCAACTTTGCCTTGTAATGCTCTGCAACACCCACTGTGACACAGATCATTTGCAATGCCAGATTCCACATGTATTGTGGTTTCTTACTTGGCATCAGCTACTGGGTATCAGTGAAGCAGTAAAGGGCTGTTCTTCATCTGTTCTCCTTTGCCATCTGAAATTTAAGGAGTTTAAATCTAAGCAAGTCAATCTTCAAACTCCTTTTAGTCAATGAAGAAAAGTAAGAACTAGATAAGAGTAATTAATCACACATTGTGCTGGACACCTAAGAGGTGTCAGGGATCCTAAGGAGTGAGCCCAGGCACTGGACTGCTGACCATCCACATGTAAACTGTTGGCCTGTTCCCTGAAAGGGTCTATGTATGTGCCAACCAGCACACCCTTAGACATTGCTTGAGAATCTTGCTAGGGAAAAATGACCAATAAATCTGTCCTGGGACCCAGCTGCTCCAGATAATGGTTCATCACCACAAATCTCTTCACTATTGCCATGCAGTATACCTACAACCTCCCATTCCTACCTCAAAAGCATCTGTGTGAGAGGCTATAGCACAGCCCTCATATTTTTTCAGGCACTTGCAACTGAAAAACATGATATCCCAGGGCCAGGGAGGCAGAAAACAAGCCCAAAGGAGACCTAGAGTCAATTGTTTGGGTGAAGTTAGGCCTTGCTTCTTGGTTTTGAGGTCAGTCTTCTTTATACTCAATAATTCCTCTTCTCTTTTTATAAAATTGCATGTAGGTAAACAGATTTTCATTTTGAGTTTAAAAGGCAGTATTTCTGCCATGTCGATTATATGGTCATTTTTTATGATTGTATTCTATTTAGGCAAATACAAAGAGAGATGGGTTAAGCCCAGGAGCAGCAAGTAGGCATAAAGGGACTACATCAAGGGAAGAAACAGTTACTGTTCTGTGGATGTGGCAGTGCTGCTGTATCACAGAGAAAAACCTCTTCAAAGGGAATCAGGGAGGCTACAGAGACCCAGCTCACTCAGCCAGTTCAGCCTCTGGTAGCAGTTAAGGGCAGGAAAAAAAGCAGCTGTGTATTGACTGTTTCATTAATGTGCTGCTCCTGCAGCACGGGGAGAAATGCTTTGTGAACATAACAGAGCACATCTCGCTGCTGTCTACCAGTGACGCTTTGTTCTGAAAATTCATTGCAAAAAATGTCACCTCCTTGCATTCCCGGGCACACATGCAAACGTGGCTGTAAAAGGCCACAGTGTAGAATTTGCCTTTCAAGTCCTAGGCACCTAGGGCTGGATGTATTGCTAGTTTCCATCCTAGACTGGTCAGACAGCATGGATAGCTAGAAAAAAACCCAAAACATTTCCACACAGAGTAAAAATAACCATTTCCACCTGCAGCCTGCACTCTTGGGGAAAGTGCAACTCTCTGCAGTGCCATTTCTGCAGGTTCTTCTAAGACAGGCACTGCATTTAAAGTGTGTGTTAAAGCAAGCAGAGGGGAAACAGCTTCTCATTTCTTAGCAGCTAGTAGTAAATTGATGGTGTTTTGATTTCATGGCTTGGGGAGGAGTAGATGAAGGCAGAGCCTAGCACCCTGGCAATGTGGGTTGTGTTCAGACTACCTACAAGCGGCCTCACTCAGTTGCCATGACTGTTATGGCAATTCACTTAAATAAAGAAGGGAGACACCAGACCCCTAAAATCCAGGTCTGCTGGTTCTTAGCTCTCTGTGCAGACACTGGATGGGAGCAGTCCCTGTGCCTAAGTGAGGCACTTGCAGTAGGAGGGTACAATGAAGCCCCGTGTGCTTCTGCCTCATCTGCAGTACTGGATTGCTTTTTACTCAAGGAGGCTCTGTAATGCTGCCAGGAACTGATTAACATCTGAATCACGTTGTCCTCTGTCTGTGTGGCAGATATAAATAGGTTGCAGTAGAGGTGGGCTGGGTCCATGAGCTCTCCTCTCCTCAGGAGATGGTCCTATCTACAAGCACACAAAGTAGAGAAGCCTCAGCCTTCTCAAGCAAACTTCCAAGATATTCCCCTTGTGATGGGAGTTATCCTGCTGATCCTGTGCTTTGGAATCTCCCTCTGACTCCTTGTCTCAGAGGCTTTACTGCTGGCAGGCACAGAGCCACACGGCTCTCCACCCATTTGACCCACACAGGGCTGGACAGCCGAGGAACCAGTGAAACTGCACCAGCTCAAATTTGCTTTCAGTTTATTATCTATGTAGTGTCACTATAAAGGTCTGAGCTAATCTTAGCTGCATAATGGGCTGGTAGAAAGTATTCTATTTGTTATGCAAATAAATATTTACTTCAAATGTGGTTTCCCAAAGTATGGTCACCTTGCACGCATCTGCTTCCAAAAATGCATCTGCTTTACAACAAGGTAGTAATTATCCTTTCCTCAAGGGGGTTCAGTTTGAACCTACTATGTGTACTAGACTGCTGGCAAAGTTTTTAATTTTGGTTTACGATGTTTGTAGTTTTTGGAGGCACAGGATCAAACGTTTGAAATGCAATATTCATCTGATACTACATACCAACCCCAAATACAGGTAGGGTTTGCTTGGTGGGCTTTTTTCTCCTTCAAGAACAGTTCTTTTCTTCTGCACTTTTTTTTTTTCCTTAAAACATCAGTCAGATGAGTGGATAGATGCAGAAAGTGAGTAACTTCATTTTACTGGAAAAATACCTTAGTGGAGTAACACAATAGCATTATCATCCTTCTTTTTTACTGGTTCTTCTTTTAATCTATATGTCATAATAGTGTCATTAGAGGGTGACTTCATCTTTTTACCAGGCTATTTCTGCAGTACTTAATGTCTGTTTGATCTTTCATTCAGATATCTATTACCATACGTATCTATTATAAGTTGAAAAGGTTTTTAGTCTGACATAACATTGGAGAGGAAGAAATGTCAGCTTCATTAAACCTCACAGTTTTAATACTGGAGGTAAATCACTTATTCAGCACATTTTTAAAGAAACATACTGAAAAAAATCTTACGCAAATATGTAGGGGCTATTTATTTATCCTCCCTCGTCTCTTTAATCCACCTCTTAATGCATTTTGCTCTGCTTTCTCCAGAATGGGAGCAGTGAGTGAAACAGTGTCTTGAATGTAGAAATAAGGCAATTCCTGAGCCCAATTTCTGCTGGACTGAGCAGCTCAGTGAACTCAGGGCTGGGAACAAGAGGGAGGAGGAGGCTGGGGTGTGACATTGCTCTTTAGCTGCTCACACATCATGGCCCTGTATTGCAGTGGGTAATTAGAAGGGAGCACCTGTAGTTATCCATTGCAAGGACTCACCTTTCTGCCGCGACGAAATTCTGGGGGCGGGGGAGGGGGTGGGTTAAAGCAGCAGAATACTGTATCAAGTCCTAGGGCCATCAAAGTTAATAAGGAGACTCCATTTTTTTCCATCTTGATCCATAATGTGGGGTTGGCAGGTAATCTGGTGAATTGGGGCCTGATTCAGCAAGGAGAATAAGCACTTTCATAATTTACAGTGCAATAACCACCCCAGCAAAGCGGACAGAACTGCCGTAGGGGTAATGTCTGCCCTTCTGTGGCTTGCTGAACTAGGACTGCAAGGACACAGAGACAGTGATGGCTTTTCTCCCAGGGTTTATGACTTTTCATCTACCTGACAGTCCTCGGCAATGACACCAAGGCTGACAGTCTGGGCATCAAACTGCAAAAAAACTGAAATCTTTTTGAAGCAGAGAAGTGCAGAATGCATACAGAAAGGCAGGAGGAGAAGGAGGGGAGCTCAGGGTGCTGAAACTCAAAGGTATTAGCACACATTGGCTACTAACACTGTTGAAAATTAATAGCTGATGCCTCCACATTAGGTTTTGCTCCTTTGAGTGGCCTGGCAGGTGAGTTTAGTGTGCAGAGGCTGTGCTTTAGAGAGCTTAGAGGCTGCAGAGGTGTGAATTGCTACACAGGCATTATGTAGACTAGAACAATGACGAGTTTGTAGATGCCTGCTGTAACTCACTGTATAACTCTAACACTGCTCTTTCGTTCAGCTTTCAGCAACATGTGCAGCAGTGTCCTGGTTGTCTTGACTGAAAGAATGATCCTGTGTGTTTTAGCTGGATCTTCTTTGCTACAGTCCATAACAGATGCCATTGGTGTTTTTGTTAGTATCCCTACTTGATGGCTTTCTCCAACCGCACTTCACATTCCTGAAGCTGAAAGATTTGTTCTCTTAGCCACCAAAAAACACTACACTCTTATTTTGGAGTCTCCCTGCATTCCAAGATAGCACTGGCAACAGGGGACACGCAAGGGTCAACAGCTCCTCATCCAGCAGCACAACCTCATTCATAGCAGAAAAGAGGTTTTCAGAGTTTGGGAATGCCCTGAAGAGTTTTACCTTCTGTGTCCCAAAATGGATGTCATTTTCTCTTTGTTCCTAGGTAACCCAGGGAGATACAGACAGCTGTCGTCAAATATTGTGCACTCAAATTGTCCCTTTGTGACACTGAAAAATCTCACTGAGCTCACTGGAGGTCTTGAATTCATACTGGGCACCTTTGGTTTTGTGATTGGTAATGTCATCTTTGTGCCATTGCTAGACTAAGGAAAAGCCGGCATTGGGTTTAAAGTGTGGTGTGTAATGGCATTTGCAAAAAATTGCCCCCAAAACACTTTACCCCCTGTAGCAACTGGGAAAATGAAGGTGAGAACTTTTAGCAATATACACCTTCAGCTGTGTGAAATTCTGCCCAGGATTTTGTTTCTGTTAACCTGATGAATGAGATTCCCAGTTGTAAATTAGGTCTGGGCCATGGATAATATAAACAATACTGAGATTAAGGTGCAAAAGGAGAGATCAAGGTGTTTTGACAAGATATTTTGAACTTCTGCAACATTTTTATATCACTACATCTGAAGTGTGAATATTTGACATACCCTTGGTCTGAGGAGTTGTCACCAGCTCTCAGGTATTTTTTTTTTACAAGTGTCAAACTTGTACAAGTAGCCTGTGCAGTTCCTTTTCAGCCACAGCATATAACTCTGGTTATATCAGATGGAATGACCATGACACTGTGACATCTCTATTTACCCATTTCCGCTACTAGAAATCAAAGATCTCATTTCCAAGTTATCTGTGACAATACTGTGTTATTGCTTCCCTTCAGAGAAATGAGACAGATAATTTTTCAGTTCCTTTCCAGATCTGCTGCTGTATAACGTTTTTTGCAACAACTTTTTCATTTCCTGTTAATTTTTAGTCTAAGAGAAATAGTTTCCTCCAGGAGAAGCAGTCTGAGGGTTATCATGCATGCCTGATAGTTTGCTGAATAAAGACTGGAAACACATGATCTAGTATTGCCATTTTTTAATTTTTGAGAGTTTCTGTCAAGTATTATGTTTAAACAAAGAAACTAGCTCAGAACAGCAGCTCTCAATCTGTGATATACACTGAAAATCTGGTTTAGCACTAGAAAGTCACCAGATTTTATACCTGTGCCTGTCTCCACAGCAGTGCCAGCAGGTCCTCACAATACTGATGCAGCATGTAGCAGTAGGAGATTTTCTATTTTGTAGATGCACAACCTCTTTGGGCAACATAATTCTACAGTGATAAAATTGCTCTCCTCTCAGTGTCCAAGTGGAAGAGTTTTTTCAGCCTAATTTTGGCTGCTGCTGCTGTGAATTTTTCATACTGCAGCCAGTATAGCTGTTCTGGAAGAACACTGTGAGCCAGACCCAGCCTCCATAAATCAAAGCATGCCGAGCCCACGTTAGCTGAGCATCTGGATGGGGAGGCAGGAGATGCCTTTGGGAGTTACTCTGTCTCTTTGCAAGGTAGCCAGGAGACTGAAAGTGAAACTTCTTTGTGGGAGCTGAACTCTCACCATGCTTTTATTCTTAGTTGGCAGAGTGTGGGGCTGGCAGAGGGTCCTGGCTGGACCCATGGTGGGAAGAAGAGTGACAGACAGAGGTAGTGAGTCCCCATGAACAAAAATCATAAAATCATACGATTATTTGGGTTGGAGAGGACTTTAAAGATCTCGTTCTACCCCTCCTGCCTGCAGGCACACCTCCCACTAGACCAGGTTGCTCAAAGCCCCTTCTAACCTGGCCTTGAACACTTCCAGGAATGGGACAGCCACCACTTCTCTAGGCAACCGGTGCTAGTGCCTCACTACTCTCTGAATTAAAAATTTCTTCCTAATATCTAATCTAAATCTACCCTCATTCAGTTTAAAGCCATTTCCCCTGGTCCTACCAGTCCATGTCCTTATAAGAAGTCCCTCTCCAGCTCACCTGTAGCCTCTTCTGGGTACTAGAAGGTGCTCCAAGGTGTCTCTGGAGCCTTCTCTTCTCCAGGATGAACAATCCCATCCCTCTCATCCATAGGTGAGGAGTGTCCATAGCAGAGGTTCTCCAGCCCTCTTCATGGCTGCCTCTGGACTCCCTCCAACAGGCCCATGTTTTTCTTACTTTGAGGTCCCTAGACCCCAGTTGGATCCCACCCGAATGGAGCAGAGGTGCAGAATCCCTTTCTTCAACCTGCTGGTCATGCTGTTGGGTGATGCAGCATCCTGGGTGATGCAGCCCAGGATGTGTTTCGGTTCTTTCTGGGCTGTGGGTTCATTTTGCTGGGTTATGTTGAGCTTCCTGTCCATGAACACCCCAACTCCTTCTTTCCAGGGCTGCTGTCAATCCATTCTCTGCCCAGACTGTGTTTGTGCCTGGGATTGCCCTGACCCAAGTGCCCTCAGCCTTGTAAGCCTTCACAGCTGAGAGTGGGCTCAATCCCACAGCCCATGTCACCTACAGGACAACCAATGTAAGAACACAGGGCAGAAACTCAAGATCACCTTACCCATGTACACATCTAAAACTAACCAACATTTTTATTGGGTTTTCCTGAAATACAGTATGCATAAGCCACAAGGGTTGTTGTGTTGGCACCAGTGTGGGAACAACAGGGAGTCCCAATTTCCAAGTGAGTGGCCCAGTGAAGCCCTTTGGTCCAGGGTCAATTTCTAACCTTTGTCTCTCATTAAAATATCATACAAGTGCTAAAAACATTCTTCCCACTGGTTATATCATTATGAATGTTTACCCTGCCAGTACCTGGAAAAAATTGCTCTCTGAGGTAGAGCCAAATACCATTACTAGATCTCCAAAAGATTTGACAGTGAAATTAATTAGTTAATCTTTGTAAAGTGCTTTGAAGATGAAGAGCTCACTATGACTTTTAGGTAATGTTATTATAGGTTAGTGAGTCATTTTGTGATTTTAAGGCAGAGGGGTCTCTTTAACAGCATCTTATATTATGACCTTCACCATGTCTGTGGGGCTGACCAGTCCTGTCCTGCTGTCTTCTGCAGCCTTCCCTCTATCTTAATTCTTGTGCTGCCTCTAATCCTGAAGGGCAAGCTTCATGGTCAGGGACTGGACTTTTTGAGAGGAAATTTCCTTTTGATATTAAAAATATTCTACTAAATTTTTTTTTCATCAGGTTTCACTCCTTGCCACTGTTTCCCCCTATGCTGGGAAGTTTGCCACCTGAGCCTGTTTTGGCAGGTGGCTACTTTTCCTCTGCCTGAAGAGACTCAGACCCCGAAATCCCCAGTCTCCCAGAAAAGGGTAGCCCAATCCACTCTGGCTTGCTGCCCTGGGCCCCACCTGGATGCTCTCTGATCACAGGCATGTGGAGCTCCTGGTTGGTATTAGGTCAGGGACTTTCCTCCTGCTCGGTATTTGTGCAGAATACAGCACCCTGGTTCCCCACCAGACTCTCAGATACTGCTGTAATGCAGGTAATAAATAATAACCTTTAAACCTCTAGTGCAAATTACAGCCTCATGCAACACCTACGTAATTTGGTATAATATTAGCACAGTAGCTACCTTGGGAGAACTATATTCAGATAAGAGAATACACAATATTAAACCTTCCATTTGAAAGCAAATGGAATTGTTTAAATGCCTACAGCTCCTCTTCTGCCACTGTGCGTTTTAAAGAAAAGTAGGAGCACAGAAGGAAACCGAGGGTGACATAAATAACCAAAGAAAAGAGGAATCAAACAAAATATAGTTAAATATAATAATGATTTCATTTCTCCCGTATAATGCACAAAAATTCTTCTTATGTCTGAATCCCCCTCGCATCTAGCCCTCCATGATTACATTAGAGAAGATGAGCCCTCTCCCTGTGTTTATAGTCTGAGGTTCCAATCTTGCAAACATTTACATGCATGTTTAACTTTATGCACACAATTAGTGCAATTGAAGTCATGCCACTTGCAAGACAAGATGCAACAAGTGAGTGTATCAAACACTAGGTGGGAAGAGGGCGGCAGACAGATGAAGGGTAGTAATGATAAGATCATGTGGTTACCTGGGCTAACTCTGCACGCTCAATGACTCCAAATGCCTTTTTTATTTTTGAATCATCACTTAAAAAGTTTTCCCTGTCACTCTATAACTGCTTGTTGTGACTCAGAAAATGCTGGGCTTACTCATGTTCGTATAGTGTGTAATTAGTGGACTTTTTCATTTTCCCTTCATAGAAACGATATCTCTTCACCACTAACTAATCCTACTTTAAAAAGAAGAAAAAAAATGACCCCAAGCCTTTCTCATTTACTCTTCTGCTTTCCTTCAATGTTTGTGTATTAACCTCCCCCTCTAGATACCTTCTCCAAATGAGCACCTTCGAGTTTCCTGAGGCTTTTCTTATCTTCATTGCAGCTGTCCAAGAGTCAAGATCTGAGTAACAGGAAGGCAGACCAAATATAGTAGACACCCTCCCTCACATACAGGGTCTTGGGGTTGTGAACCACACAAGGGCTGCTTTTGATAACAGCTTGGCCTTGATCTATCCCTCCTGGCTCTTACCAACCAACACAACATAGGGAAGCAGACCATGAAGTTTGGCAGCACCAAAATTAATGGAAGAGTTGGGTCAGCCAGGAGGGGCAAAATATTGTGCAAAGATTACCTTGTTCCTCTATTCCTTGCTCTTTGGGGAGACGTGAAAGGCCTTTTGGCAACTAAATCTCTCCTTGGAAGATCTTCCAAAAATGCTGCTTCCCCACAGACTGCCATGGGAAGCTTTGCAAAGTCAGATTTAGAAAAGTCACCTTATGCATCTCTACACACACTGCTGATACTCGAGGCGCATCTGTGGAGCTGGGAAGCTGTTCAAAGTTGGATGGACTTGGGAAGACAATTTAGTTTACACGTAACATTGTTATCACATAAATTAGAATAATTATCACATTTGTGTTGTATTTTCATGATATTTGCTTCACTTAAATTGTTGTTATAAAATAATTTTATGAGTTATGTTGCTATACTCTGCGGCGATGTAAGGGAGTTTTCTGAACTCAATGGTGAGGCCATGTGATTTAATTGCCACACTATTTGTTAATTAGTCTGGGTGAAAATGCCAGCACCTGAGTGTGTTTGGAGAGTGGGCGGTGAGAATGTAGCTTTCTGTGAAGTAGTTCCAAATGCCAGAGAGCTTGAATTTGTGGTTCTGATTTCTTGATGTTCTGACTTCTTTAGCTCTCCCCGCCAAATAGCTAGCATTCAAAGTTTTCATGGGCAGAACTTGGCTTGTGTGCATCTGAGTGGAGTTCTGATTCATCACTGGATCATATCTTGTGCAGTGCAAGTGGCTTTGGATCACTCTTGGACCAGGGAGGTAGTATTTTACGCCACATTGCAAGGGTTTGAAGGGCTCAAACAGAGGGGCCACCACCAGCCCCCTTAGTGTCTAGCTGTGATAGCTGTAGAGCATTTTGCTTGATATTAAAGGTAGATGTGAGTCCACAGAGTTTTTGGGTAGTTTTTTGTGATCGGGTGCTTAGACCTTGCAAAGCCTTCATGTAGTCTTGGGCCTGCAGGAGGATCTGGTCAAGGCAGACACACCAGACAGCAAAGACAGTGTTGTTCATGCACAGTTTGTATCACCCACAGACATGGGTAATGGGGTATAATAACACTGGCTTCTTCAGAGACATGTAGCACTGTTAAGGAAGCCTCTGATGGGACACCAGGAGCTACAGGTCCTCTCCTGGCTATTGATCTGGATGGTTGTAAGCAGCAGCAGCCACAAGGCTGTCAGTACTCCCCCAGTTAATATGCCCAGGCCTCGAGCTGCAAATCATGTTTTACATTATGTGTGTTATTTCTGGGCTTAGAAGTTTAAAGTTCAAACATCAGATGAGTCGTGTATTTCAGGGAGCAGTAAGGGTATGCCACACTCTGCTGTTCTTTCTGATGTTACAAAGCAGGCTATGGCAATCTCTGAGCTGGCAGAGTCACTCGCAGCTTTTAAACAGCACAGATGAGAAAGTAGCCATGCTTCTGTTATGTTTTGGAAATACAGGATAAAACACTCCCTACATAATGCATGTTTAGATGAATCAAGGCTTAAGGAAGACAAATGGATCTAGAAAGGATCTCTTTGCAGCATCATAACAGACAAAGCAACAGCCTGGCAGGAGAATGACTCGAGGGAATGGAAGTCAAAGCCCAGTGGCGGATTGACAGCTCCTTTGGTGCAGTCCAAGGCTTTGGGAAGGATTGCTTGGCTCAGGGCAGGATGAGGAAAACGTCCTACTTGTGAGTGGCCCCTGTCCGCCCAAGATCCAAACTGGTTACACACACAGATATTAATCACACTGGGGATGTCTGTGTACACATCTTGGCTTATCTGGCTCTGGTTTCATTTCCTGAGTTTCTATTTTCAGCCCGACAATCCACCATAAAAGAGTATCAGAAATGAAAGGCTGAAAACATCTGTCAAACCCTCATTACATAAATTTTCTTATATCCAGGAATGGTCTTCCATTTTGCAGGTAGGAAAACCCTTTGCCTACATCATCAGTGTCTTTTGCTATGCTGGCCATAGATGGCAATAGTAAAGATGACATAAAAAGAAGTAATCTCTTGCACCAGCAGGTGGGAAAACTGCTGAGTTCTGCACTACCCTAAAGGTAATTATTTCACTAAGGCATTTCAGAGCAGAGTCTGCCTTTATGAGAGGGAAACCGCAAGTCACCTGTGCTTAATATTTAAGTTCCCATTAATTTACACACAGTGTGCTAAACCGTGCCCTCATTTATATGCACACTGCCCCACAGTGATTATGCAAGAGAAACTGAGTGGTGAATTTGATCTAGTGTGATTTCAAAAATAGCACCATGAAGTTAAATTGGTATAAAAGCAGAGGGAGTAAATCCACAGAAGAACATAATGTGTGATATAAAACATCAAGTTTTGGTGATGATGCTGGATAAATCAACACCTGGATGGGTCCCAGTCCAAACAGGAAACTCTCTCAAACAAGCTCCTGTCCATCACATGCATGCAAAGCCACCATAATCAAGAAAAGTCAGGATGCTCCTGGGCATCTAGAACCCTTGTAGGATAGCAAAGCTCTGGCTGAGGAGCAGAAAAAGGAGGAGAGAATAGGCTGTTTAATCATCCTGAAGATAAGATAATTGTGGCTCAAATTCACAAGTGTAAGGTAAAAATTCACTACATGCATGAAACTAAAACTATTTTATTTCAGGAAAGCTGGCAGAGTGATTCAACAGCTTCCTGTGGCTTAGCTTCTATAACACAGTAGAAATAACCTTTCTTCTGTCTGGATCTTAGGAAGTATTGTGTTTCACCCTTGCTGAGTGACCTGTATTTCACAGGGCAGATGTAAAAATTTCCCAAGACTCAGTTCTCAGCATGTTGAGGGTCCATGAGAAATGATGGCTGGTGCAGAATGTACCTGGCACCTGGTACTCATTTGCCCCTCCTTGTTCACAGAGCTGTCCAGCTCCCTGTGTGCCTGACCGCTGGCCAAGAGGACATCTGGATCCAACACCTGCAGAAAGGGGAGCCCTTCCCTTCCCTTTGAATCATCCAGAATGGTTCTTCCCTTGCCTGCAGGCATGGGGGAGTGCAGAGAATGAGCCAGCCAGACCTCCTGACCCACCTGGGACACAGTGTGCCAGCAGTATCCTGGAGAAGGAAAACTGTTCCTAGCTATGACCCTTGCTTCGATTTGTGTCTCTTGATGGCAGCAAGGGCAGCTACTGCTGCTGGGGCTGGCAGTGCCTAAAAAGCTTGGTGCATTCAATTAATAGGTGACTGAGAAAAATCAGCATGAAGCTCAGCATTAATTTTTCTGTTTGTGTAGTGTTTCCACTACAGCCTCATGTAAAACTAAGTCATTGAGCTACCACCCTGGCTTGGCCATAAGAGTTTAAGTCTCATATGCAACACTAGAACCCCATCACAATGATCAGTGATGGTGCTTCAGAGAGTATTTCTTACAGGAGCTGTGCTCAAATTTCTGCAATGCTGTACTGCATGGTTTCCAAATTGAAAATTCTCTGATGGTGGAATAATACTTCTTCTTTTCCAATCTTTTGTTAGTTCCTGGTGCTTAATTAAATGTTATGGGGACATAATGAAGTGATATCTTAGGCACCATTATGATATGTGAGGTTTATAAAATTTTTTAAAAAATTTCACTGAAAGGACCTTGAGACATTCAAAGATCTGGCAATATGGATGGGACTCATCACATCTAACACCAGCCACCAAAATGGCATACGTCTAACCTAAGTGAGCCATCTCACATCCCAAAGGGGAGCTCAGCCCTGGCAGAGAGCAAGGCATCCTCCCTGCAAAAGGCACTGTTGGTCATTTCATGGAGGTTTCTGACTATTTGCACTGACCCCAGGTGCCTCTGAGATCCGTGTATTTAATGAGACACATAAATTTTAGAGAGCTAGTTTATGGGACATTGATCCAACACTAGGATGTGGTACTGGATTTATCTGTACAATAGAGTTATCTGCACAATACTGTTACAGGCACATGTAACTAGTAGCTAAAGCTGCTTGCATGTATATTTTAGACTTTTTACATTAAACTTTTTAAGTTAAAACTTGAAGGGTTAAGAGTCAGTCACTTTTATTCTTCTCCTTGTCCTTGGTGTAGCTGAAAGCAATAGAAGAGACACTTGGTGTTAAAAACAAAGACTCACAGTCAAGGCAAATCCTGGATGCTGAAGGTTTTGCTTAAGATCACTGTGGGAGCTTCAGGCAGGTAAACAAGTCACAAGGCAGCTTAGGTGTGTAAAATTACTATGGATCTCTTGAATTAGGTCCAACTCATCTCCTTTTTATATCAACATAGGGCCCCATAGGCCCAAGGCTGTGCTTATGCTTTTCCAACATAAGCGTTTTTCTGTATGCAAAAGCTCCGTCTGACCAGAATGTTAGAGATATAATTTCTAAAGATTTTTGAGATCCCTGGGTTTAATGCAGTGCATAAATGTGAATGCTACCATTGAAGCTGCTGCACTGCTAAAAGTAGAGCTTCAGTGACACAGAAATAGAGGTTTGATAATTATTTGATACGATGGATCAGTTAATGATTCTCCCGTGAGTAGCCAACAGCCTAAATTTGCTACAGCCCAGTCTTTACATTTGGGGCTCGTTCTTCTCCTCACCTTTCCTGGAATGCCAGCTATGATGAGCAAGCTATTTTCAGTTTCTTATTAGGAAGCTGCCTTTGGACCAGTTCCTACACTACTTAGCATTTTGCCTGAGTAGCAAATTCAGGAGCTGGCCCTAGGAAACCTGTTCTCTTGGCACATTCTCTTGGCCAATTCCTTGTCAGCACAGTTACCTCTAATATTTGCTATGTGTTGTCTGCAGTGGCCTGTGCAGGCACCTCTAGGAAGATGGAGTTGTTGTGACACTTGTCTCACAAAAGAGCCTCTCCAGTTCTTCACTTTGAAGGTCCACTAAAGGGTGTGTCTATGATGACACATCTGCTCTGGTATTTTTTTTTCTTCTTTCTCATATTAAAAAGTACCGTGATAAGTTCTTGTCGCTGTGCCAGGACGTCACTCGATACGTGTAGAGGAGAAACAGTTTAAAGCTACTTGACTAACAGCTTCCTCTGTCAAATATGACATTAGAGTTATGATTGTCTCTTTTTTATCTCTTCACTTTGATGACAGGCTTATCTGAGGTAGTGAGACAAAGAGCTGAGTTGATTCAGCCTACAATGCTGTGCAGGTGAGAGTTTTGAGATCAAGTACAGCTGTTCGAAGGGCAAGTCCTAGTGCTGAATGACAGCTGCTTTCATCAGAAGCATGGCTTGGTTTTTTTTTTTTGGTGTTTTTTTTTTTTTTTTTTTTTGGACAATGCCAAGAAATTCAATGGCTTGGTTTTTTTTTTTTGGTGTTTTTTTTTTTTTTTTTTTTGGACAATGCCAAGAAATTCAACTCAAGCTTAAGGAATGTACAAGCTTAAATATCAAAATGACTGCTTGTGTAATAATGTCAGTCTGTGCTACTAGCTCCTTTTGATATTCTTAGATCAGATCAGATGCTCTTAGAAAACGAAATGTGTTGTTGCTGATTCTGGTCAGGAGTGAATCTATTTACCAAACGTCTGTGTGTGGATCTGACAGCACAGGATATCACACCTATAATATTCCAGTGCAATACTGCGTGGAATATTAACATTCCTGATTTATGGCTAGAAAAGGGCTGCAGCTTGCTCAGTTCTCTGCTTTTCAATCAGAACTTTCCATTATCAAACTTTTTATCATTTTTTGCAGAGCAAAGGGATATTCCATCCTTCTTCTTCCCTTCCCGTGCCACCTGAGCTCTCAAAACCAATTGTTAGTGATTTGATAAATTCATTATCCCACTCTCCAAAAGTCTTCTGATAGTGTACGTTATTGGGACTTTTGACGTGAGGCTATTTTGGATTTCCCAGAACACTCCCATATGCAGATGCAGCATGAGGTTTTGCAAAAAAAGTGCTCAGCCTTTATTGCATGAACAAAATCTCCCATGTAAGCAAGAAAAGAGGTATGTGCTTATCCAAGTATTTATCTATGCCTGCAGGTATTTGAAGTTTGTGAAGGAGTGCAGGGTTTGTACATGCACTGGTTGGACTATACATACATGTTATTAAAAGCTGGATATACCTAGGGCTCTCTCATTCTGCCTATCCAGGAAGGACTACATTCATTTTTAAACCTCAGATTTCCTTGTGTTCCTTAAACAGAACAACCTGATTTTTTTCCCTACTCTTCCCTTTCTACTTATCTGCTATGTCACAAATATTTTATCTTCCAAAACTGTCAGGCACATGACCACATTCATGCTTTTTAGTATTTCCTCTTGCTTTTCCTCAGAGACTATTCAAGAGATCTTACTTTCCAGAGCTGATAGATCCTGGCCATTGGAAAGTCTTGAGAATAAAGACACTACTTTTTTTTCCTAAAATGAGCATGTCAACCAGGTCAACCAAAAAGTACTTTTGCAGAATGGTTTTCTTACCAGCAGCAGACTTTGTTTTTTCTGCCATGAAATGTGTAAGAGCCCAGGAGTTTATCTTAGGTGAAAATAATCATTCATGTCAGTCAGTAAGGACACTGGAAATAAGAAGAGTATTTGTAGCCACTACAATATTCCAGTATATGGTACTTTTGTAGCTATTGATTGATATTCACTGAAACCTAGACAGGGTAGATTCTATTAATACCAGATATTAATCTCTATTAATATTAAAACAGGACTGAGAGTCATGTGAAGAAACCCAGGAAAGTCAGAGAGCTTGTACATACTGTAGCAATGTATAATGTTTATATCTATACCACTGCACAAGAGGAAAAGAAAAAATGTTGGTGATTCTCTGATTCCATATATGCACTATAATTTATTATACTGTAACAAATTTATGGACTGCTACACTCGAGGAAGAGACTTTTAGTTGTGAAATGATCTCTGTGTGTTAGGAACTTGCCCTTACCTAGATCCCACCACTGAAGTCATGTAAAGGGAAATCCTACACTCCATGGGATCCTCTTCTCAAACTGAGGGTCACCAGTGCCATTATGCCATATCTTCCACCTCATGCAAGGCCACAGAATGTTAAGTGATAAAGGAAAAGAGAAGTATGTGTCTCATACTTATTTTAAATAGGAACCTGGGAGAACAGCCACCTTGTACTACTGCAGCAACGCAGGCTTGCACAGGGATTAGGAGTCCAGCATTGCAGAAAACCAACACTGTTTTAGTGCCATTGAAATTTGAGGTACTGGGTGCTTTTGAAAATTACAGTGTGCCTCAATTTGCCCTTCTTGACATCTAGATATCTTTAAAAAATATGACCACCTATCTTCCAACAAAGACTTCAAAATGTTAGGTCCTTTCATTATTAGAGTCAGAGTGGTAGCTAATTGTTACCGAGGAGCTTTTCACTGTGTCCAAACCCAACAATAACAAACAATAAAAATCTAATAATCCAAGCGATCGACTGAGTATTGAATAATTCTTCTGAGAGCACAGTGCAAATAGCACAATTCTGGGCATACTAAAGAGAGTGAAAGATTAAAAACCTAAATGAACACAGAAAATGTCTGTCACGTCAGATACATCAACTCTGTCAGTCCAATACATACACTTAATTAAAATGGTTCAACCATCTGTCCAAGAGGGTGCATGGGAAAACTTTAATTGATCGTCTCAGTTTTTCCAAGTGATCAGGAAAAAGGGCTAAAGCTAGTTCTCCTGGAATGGATTTAAGAATTATAAAACTGACAGTTGGGGAATTTTTTGCTTTAGCTATTTTAAGCCTCTCTTATTTCTCCCCACAACTTTGACAGAATTGGATAATTCAAAAATATAGATGCATCTGAAGTACCAAGAAGGTGAATGACATCTCTGGGTGACAGCCAGGCCTTGTGCCTGAGGGGTGATGTGCTGTGAAGAAGGGTAGGTGCTTTCCTACCCTCCCTGGAGGGCACTGCAGAGGAGCAAAGGCAGCTTTCATTTTCCACTGGGGCTCTCCAGGAGCCTGAATGGAAACAGCTGAGAGGACATCGAGGATCCTTCACTGCTTTATTCATCTCACCCACCTCTTGATCAGCTCTTTGCTGCAGAAAAAGATGCAAAGTCAGAGTTGTGTTTGCCTGGGTGTAGCCACCTCACTTGGAGCTGTGCCTAAGGTGGTGGATCCTGGGATGAGATTCAGCTCATTTTACGTCACCTGCCTGAAAGATATCAAGTCTGAGACAGTCACCATATGAAATCAGTGAAAGAAAGGCCCCTCTAGGAGGGGGTGAGGCTTTCTGCAGCTGGTGCTGCTGAAGGCCTCCAGAAAGTCATGAAGTCCCTATAATTCTTTTCCCAGAAGTTGTAATCTGCCACTCAAAACAAGTGACCTCCATTCATGCTCATCTTCACAGCCATTGGCTCTCCCAAAACAGACCCTTCCTGATTGTTTTTTACCTAAATTCAGTCTTGGGGTTGCAATCAAAGATGTCTAGTTTATCTTCTCCTTTGCAGCATCCACTGCCTTTTGCCATTTACTAATCTCCAAAAGATGAAGTTCTTCTGTCAGCCATCCTCACAGAAGCATCCTAAAGGACACTCTGACCAGCTTCAAAGGGGGAAAGTGATATGTATTCTTCGTATGGAAACCTCTGTATGAGACCAAAAAAACCCTAAACAGTGGATATTCTCTTGGCCCTGAAAGATGTTTGCCAGATGGCTCAGGTCCTTCCAGCTGATACTGAGTTGTCATCCACCATCCTCTGAAATAACAGCCTCCCCTGATGAGGTAAAGAGAAGCTCCAGAGAGCAACCACTGAAGCAGGGATAGCTGACACAGGAGCAATCCCTTTTGTAATCATCCCCTTAGGCCCTTCAAAACTGGGATGGCAAGAGCTGACCCAGGGTGCTCTCACCAGCCTCTCTGCTATTATCATGGCTGCCTACTCTCTCCAAGACACACTGACTCCAGGGGTGTTTCATATTCCTTGTTGTGGGAAGAGGTTTGTGCCTCCTCCTTGCTTCAGTAACAGCTACAGGAGATGGCTGAGCAAGCTGAGCAGAGGTGGGAGTAAAACGAGTATTCCTTCTGCCTGCTCTGTAGCCTCAGGAAACAGCAGGGTTTGGGCACACCCTGCTCGAGCAGGGTGGGTGGGAATGGAGCTTCAGAAGACTGTCTCTACCCCTTCAGACCACTAACAATCTTCCAGTCTACTCAGGTGTTTGCAAAGTGGACATACCTCAGGCACCTTTGGTGTCTTTCTGTGAGCTGGACACAGCCACAGCAGCTGGCTGTGTGTTGGTCTGCTGGTGGAGGTTGTGTGTGATGGCACTGCTATGGGTTGAAATGCACACAAATGCCCCCCAAGTGCCCTGGGAATCCAGCTCTCTCTGTGGCTGTCTGATCCATGAAGATCTCAAGGTCCATGAAGAACTTTGAAATGTTTGTTATGTGTGCACAGGGAACTCTGTGACTGGCTAATGGGTGTCAGGTGACCAACAACATGCTGAAAACAGCCAGTGATCAGAGCACCTTCAGAAGTGTTCCTGTCTTGTTGGGTATAGCAGTGTTTTCTACAAGCCTGTCCCAGTCTAGCTACAAAAGTTCTGCAAAAATGTGGGGAGACAGCAGTCAGGTGGAAAGCTAGTGGGAAGGCTCATAAACTGGGACATTCCACTGGGCTTACTTCCCTGGTACACCAAATAATGTCTTTTGAGGTTGTTAACCTTCCCTTGGTCCTGTCTCCGGCCTCCCCACCCATTCTCTCTTTTCCCACCTGCTCTCCATCTCACTCCTGAGCTGATATCTCTGCCATGAGACCTCTGCCCTGTCCTATATAGCCAAAGTGTGGCTGGAACTGCCATAAACTGAGCCTAAAGCCCTGCATGTGTGTTTTAGCAGTGCCCATGCCCTACACCTGACTGCCCACTTTACAAGTTTCTCATCTGGGACTCCATGAACAAACCCCACTGTTGTCCTGCCCTGGCTCTCTCTGCTCTTGCTGTTCATGTGCTCAAGATGTGCTCTCACCCAGAGAGCCAGTTTGGGAACAGATTAGATATTTTGAAAAGTGGGCAACTTCTACTCCTGAACATTGTCCCCTGTGCCTGTTGAGCTGTCCCAGAAGTTCCCAGTGACAGTACAGTTCCTCAGAATTGTTTTTCAGCTTTGTAGCCTTTTCCCAGCAGGGTCATACTATTTATTTGTGTTCACTGAGGCAATGCCTTACCTTCCAGCCACATGAAGCTTGATGTGTTATTGTCCTAAACTAATTTTCTCAGTTAATTTCAGGAATATAATTGTATAATTTGTTTGGAGGCTCCTGCTTCCATTCACAGTAGCTACTGTTTGCTGAAATTTACACTGTATTTTGACGCCTCATTTTTCTGATTAAAAATAGATTGTCACCATCCCAGTCTTTTGGTGCACTGATTTAGTAGTTAAGCTCTCTGGATAAACTGGGGAGAGTTTACAAGAAGACATATCATCCTTAATATTTAAAATACACTTTAAGAGGAATGACTAATTGTGTGGGAATAATGTCATCGCTATGTTTGCACTATAGCTCTGTGATCAAAGACAGACTTCTAAGATATAATCTAAGCTCACTTAAATCCTAATGAGAAATTACATGGGAATGTTAGTATTTCAGCTATCCACAAGAGTAGCTGAGCTCAATTATCCTGATGTCTTAAGGGATTTGTTTGGATAATTGAGACTTCTGACCATTGAGACAATGTTCATTGTAACTAATAGGCATGCAGGGATAAATCTCTATTTTGAGGAAGAGGGAATTGTACACAGCTAGAGCTTTGAATAACCAAGTTGTGCTGTAAATCTAGTTTGGATTCCCATGGATCCATGTGGTTAATAAATAAGTAACAAGGTGGGCCTGAACTCCTCAAGCATTCATCAATAGGTTTGTAAACGTGATCAAGTGAGTACAGAGATAAATGGCTCCACCTGTTACACAGCTCTGCAAAATTTATCAACTTGAGATTAAAATCTCTTTGCCTATCCTTATGATGAAGTTCATAATTATGAAAAAATGTATCATATATTACTCGCAAGTCAAAACAAATACTATTCCTCAGATTAGTGGACCAGCACAATTACACAAGTCTGCCTAATACTTTCTCCTTGAACTAATTAATAGGGTGTGAAAATGCACTAAATTCTTTGAAAGGGTGAAGCCTTTTTACACTTGCTAAAGACATCTGTGTCTTTCTGGGTGTCTGAGCCAATGAAGCTGTTGGGGCAAACTGGACAAGATTCATTCCATGCTCCTATGGTTTCAGAGTCATCCCAAGACAATAGAAAGTATGGAGTTGAGAGCAGAGATATGGGCAAAGAGCTCACTGTGTTTCTATCTGAAGACTGTGAAAATAGGTCAAGTAGGTTTGTTTGTCTGTTAATGAAGTCTGTCAGAGCTTTCCAACTTCTTTTTTAGGAGGAGGCTCTTCTTGTAACACCTAGTAACATCTGACTGGCTGAGAGAATAAAGCAAGGACTGAAATCTTTTTAAGAGAACCTTAGGATCACATCTCTCACTGAATGTTGTGTTCAGAATTCACCTCGGTTTCTGAGGGCTGTTTCAATTAATTAAGATTTGAACATCCTCAACTAGTGTTAATAAGCCAACAGTGTAGAGAATGCAAAAAAAACACCCCAAACCCAAAACAGAGAAAAATGAAGAATATCTTGCTGCCATTTGAAATTCATGGCAGTTCCATATCTTGTGTACTGCATGAACTCCTGGTTCATGCACACTCCCTTTCTATGGTAATAAGAAAAGGAATAAGAATTACTGGAGTGATCAAACAGCTTGCATACAAGCAGAGGCTGAATAGACAACGTTCCTTTAATTTGGACAGGAGAAGATATATGATAAGAGATCTAAACACATGAATGTTGTAAAGAAGAGAAAGAGGAAATGATGAGTCACAATTTTCATAACGGCAGCAGGTTCAACATTGCAAAATGGTGATTTTTTTTTGCACAATAGGACGATGCAACCTGTTGCTACAGTGTGTGGTGAAGCGTGAAAATGCAGTAGGTTCAAAAAGACTTGAAAAATTCCAAATGAGTCAAAATGGAGAGTGCTGGCTATTAAAACTGATGATCCATGTGCCAGTCTGGTTAATGGAAACCTTTATCTACTGATTGCCAGAACTGGAGATCAGATGACATGGAAGCACTATGTTGTGCTATTTTTCTTAGGCCCTTTCCTGGGGATCTAGGCAGGTCAGGACACAGGCAGGAGAGCTGTTAATCTATTAGTCTCAAGGTGGCTGCTGTTTGCAGGGAAGACTCTGCCTTCAGAAAGCAGGATGGGCAGTCCTAAAAGCCTTGGGGCCCAGAAATGTTCCCTATCCAGTTGAATTTGCTACAGTAGGTGTTGGCAGTGTGGCTGTCCTCACATGACTGACCACAAGGGAAACCCCTGTAATAATGAGTGAAGGAAACCTCTGATGGGACCTTCTGAGAGCTTCTCTCATAAACATGAATTACAATGTGAAGTAGAAGATGTTATTGACAAGAAAGTTCAGGGATTTTAATCTATGGAAAGGTGACCTCTGAATCCCTGAGAAATGCCTAGATATAAGGAGACAAAATCAATGAAATGTGGGTGCCTCATGAAGAAGGTGGCAGCAAAGGGCTATTTAGAATTTGTGCCATGTTTTTTCCATGAAAGGTGGGAAACTACCTGAACACATCTTTTAAGTTCTTACTTGAATCAGTTTGACATCATAAGTAAAATCACAGCTGGCCAACCACGGATTTATCTGGCTTCCTATGGAAGGTTCAGAAATCACCATGGTCAGTATATGGCACAGTGCCAGTGCCACACTCCAAATTAACTGGGAGAATCTGGTTTTGCATTATGTACCACTCTACTATTAAGAAGATGAGCAGACATGTTAGACAGGACTTTTTCCCATTTGATTGATCTTGGCTCTACACTATTTTGGAAGCTAAGTACTTTAACCTTTATCCCATTGCTGCTTGGTGTGATGTAATAGTAGAACTACTAAGTGCATTTATTGTCAGAAGCATCTTAAATCATGCACAATTTAATCTAGCTATTAAAAAATAAAGTTTCTTCTCTTGCTTAGTCTATTTTACATCCTCAGTAACTGAAGTCCACTAGTTGAAGTCAATCATATTAAGGAGTGATTGGCTTCTTTCCTTGATTTGCTTCATGGAACCACTGCCCACCTTCTCTTGGTGTACTTCTTGGTGTTCTGAACAGCCAGGCTGCATCACAGCAGCACACTAAAGGCATGACTTGAATTTCTAGGATCATATTTGGTGCTATATGACCCTGCAGTGTTACTAGATACTAACAATATTTGGCAAGGAAGAGGGATATTAGCTGGGAATTCACATGGTCTCCGTGAAGCAGAGTGGGCTCTGTTGTTTGACTGACTTTCAGTCCTTCAGTTTTCATGTTGCTTTTAATCTAAGGTAACCACACAGTAGATCTCATTCTGCAGCATCACATTCACTTTTCATGAAGGGCCGTGGGGGAGAGCAATCAGGACACATGCAATGGCACTTTGAGAATTGGAACCTTCAGTGTCATCTGCATTGAAGAGAGGCAGAGCTGCCAATCTGACAGAGATTGAATATTTTTCCAGTCACCTGAGAGGGACAGACACAAATTCTGAGTTATATATTTAGTCTAGATGGTCTAAGATAAAACTCTACTTCTGTCTGGGATCTGAATAGGGCATGATATCACCTTTTCAGTTTGTGATTCATGTTGTATCTTATCTTATCTGACTTGCTTTCAAAATAATTGTCTTTATGCCAGATTTGTCCCTTGTCTGCTCTAGTCCATGGGTCATAGTGGAGGATATGCATCACCCTGGAGATGGCATCATTAGTTTCCACTCTGGGGTCGGGAAGAGGCTCATAAGCAGAAGGCACCTGATACTATTAAGCCTTCAGTTGTCATGGCTACCTTCCTTCTGCTTCACTCGTGGAATTGCCTTGGGAGATTTAATGGAGAAGACACAGGAAATCTTGCATTGCTGCAACTTCTTTTTGACAGATTGTGAGATCTTTAGGTTTCTGTACCTTCCCTGGAAAGTATTTTCAACCTCAGGTTCCCATCTTAGTCAGTCCACAACAAGAAGCTAAGGATGAGACTTGGGTGAAAGAACAGCTGTGGAAAGAGAAGAGAAAATGAGTAAAAGGCAGAAGAAAGTCGGTGAAAACAGAAATACATCACTACATAAGAGAAAGGTAATGATGAGAATCAGGAAATAATGCAAGTAGCAGGAGAAAAAATGGGTGGCAGGTTGAGAGAAGAGCAAGAGATCAGAAAAGAAGTGAAAACTGGATCTACATTTCCCTTTCTGCCAAGCTGTAGCACATAAGCTAGGAAAAATAAGGATTTCAATGTTGTACAGCAAAGAAGATGTCCAAAGATCTTTTCTCCAGTACTGCAGGAATTGGATCCCATTTGTCCCTAGATCCTTCTCACCCACTGACAATCACAGCTGAAAGATAAAGTGAGACCACTGCACTTTTGCTTGTTTAACCTAAGCTGATAAATGAAGACAGGGGGAACCTGGTGCCCTGAGTGGCTTCAGACAGTCTGAGCCCATGAGCCACTCACCAGTGTTAAACACAGAGGGCAGGAGAGCACTGCTCCCAAGTGTGCTGTCCCCAAAGATAGGACAATAAATGGGGGTTTCATGCCTGTGGAGGAACTGGCTGCCTGGCATTCCTGTACAGGAACATGAGAAGGAAAGCAAAACAATGGGTATTTAATGCAGAGGACCTAATGTGCCAGACATTTATCACTTAGCCTAACCCAATATAATACATTCCTATACCTTTATCAAAATGCTTGTGGTGCATTTTAGGGCTCAATAATGAGAAAAAGACTATGGGTGTTCTTATTCAGTGATAGGTTTTAACAGGTTATGTGGGTTACATCAGTGTGATTCAGTAGTAATGTGTTACCGATTCATCTCTTTGTAACACAGGATTTGGAGTCCTTCATTTGGGGGTCATACAGTTCTGCAGAAAATGTCTGTGGTTCTCATTTCCAGGCCCTAAAGCAGATGTTATTGCTGCCTTTATTGTGGGTGCTGGCCAAAGCTTAGACTTCTACTTGCCTGGAATAAGCTTTGGGATCCCTCTTTCTCCAGCAAATCACTGAAAATATAGGAATCCTTAAACTGAAAGTTTAAGCCCAGTCACTACAGATTATCTCCCAATCCTTCCCACTGGCTGACTCCAACCTGACTGCCCACTGTCTTTGCAAATTATTACCTTGGGTTAGGCATAAGGAAGCCTTAAACATGATCTTCTCCTGTGAGACAAGCATTTTTATTTTAAACATTGCTGTGGAAGTGGCAGAATGCTGATGCACTGAAATGTTTGCAACAATTTTCTTTGCAATTAATTTTTTTGGGAGAGGTTAAGGAAAGATCCTCCATAGTACATTTAATTCACCTGCACTCCATCACTGAACAAGAAGTGCCTCTGAGTGTTCAGGATTAATAAAGAACATACAGGCCTATTTTTAGACTTAATTTCATTGCTTGTTTCCTAGGCGTGTTCTGTGATTGAATGATCTTTTATTTATTTTTTTTATTAGGATATTAATTAACAGCCTTTTTTTTTTTTTTTTGAGACTTGTTTCCTCCTCAGACACAAACACTGTCTGCTCCCTTTTTCTTTTAATCTATGGACCATTTTCTACATGCTTACAAAACGATATCAAGTGTAAATCTAGTCCTGATAAGCAACCTTGACAAGGAAATTACTTAGCATTCAGTGTTCATAGGAAAGGAGGGTGGGAGAAAAAGAGAGAGAGGGAAAGGGAGAGAAAGGATAAGATCTCAAATGAAATCAGCACAATGTGCTCCTTTAGGATTGGTTCTAGAGCAGATAAGCTTTCTATTCCTTCATAGAAAGGTCAAAGAGTCTCTGCATCAAAACTGTATTTACCAAAGTTTGCTGTCATTCGGTGAATTGATCACACACAGAATAAACAAACCTTTGTAACTATGAAATCAGATTAGCATTTTCAGGTTTCTCAAATGCAGCATTCTCTATAAAATGGTTGGGCATTTTTCTTAGACATTTAAATCCTATGCAAATAGTTACAGCAAATATATGAATCAGAAAAATGCACTTTCAACTGCAGTGACCACTCCTTTCTGTATCTCCTTTTATTTGAAAATAGGCAAACACAGGACAGGGTTATTTCTATTTGCTTTTTCTGTTGAATGTTTTTAATGGTTTGTACTGACAGAGGAAAAAAAAATGATGTTTAGTTAAAGTTGATACAACCCACAAGTGGACATGTCAAAACAAGCTATAGAAAGTTACTTTTGATGTGTTTTATTGAGATATCTATGGTACTTTCCAATTGCTTTATGCCAAAAAAGGTAGCTCTACTCAAAAATAATTTCTTTTGAAAACCACAAATACAACTTGTCAGCCTTTTAAATGTGCCCCTGTATATTTAAAGAGATCCTTCTTAAACTACCAATTGTCTACTGCTGGGGGGAGAAAAAGACAAGTAATACAATAAAATCATGTCAAAAATCTTTACATGAAGTATTTGATTTCATTCAAATGGTGATATTAGGTCACTGTTATTTGTATGTGTACCTACATCTGCTTTTGTCTTCAGTAGCTGCATGTGCAGGAGTTAAAAAGTAGCAGTGCAGAAAAGCTAGTTAATTATGTCAGTGACTGCAAGTGCTCTGAGCCAAAACTACAGAATATTTGATGACACTCAGGTGTCCTTTCTATTTTAGGATTCTTCCTTTTACTGCAGAGAAGTAATCCAACCTGAGATTTTCCAGGATTTTCTGTTTCCTCCTGTTTTAATCAGACCTTAAAACTGCTAAACTGCTACTGAGGGGAGAAAAAAAATCCACCAAAAACCTCATTCTCTTTCCGTACACAGAGATATGGTTTTCCCCACCTTAAACATACATGGTTTGAGTTCAAAGGCTCAGCTTCCTGAGTGATAGTGAAGGTCTGTTGTTTAGCCAAAGGATCAAGAGGATACTGGGCTCTGAGATGTCAGAGAGCGTGTCTAGGCAGGGGTGGGAGGTTTATCAGTGGAGGTGGGAGGGTTGGTAACCTTGATGCTTAATTACCCCATCTTATCCATGGCTGCTGAAACCACAGGGTGAGAAAAAGGGAAGAGAAAAAGCCTACATAAAATGGTTGTGACTTCTACACCCAGGAAGCGTGTGAGGCTGGGTGCCTGTGCCTTCCCCTCCTGCTGTGGTGGAGAGCTCCCTGCCAGGGGAGAGCTCCTTTGAGGGAGAGTGACCAGCTGAGCCAGGAGCCTCAGGAGAGCTGCCCTTGCCTTGGGATGTTGATGGACAGAGGGACGCACACAGTCCTGCTCGGTAACATTGGGGACATCTATGGTAGGTGCCACCAGGCCTAATGGAGAAACCAGAGGTGATGACCAAGGAAGAGTCAGACACCACCAGCCCTCCAGGAATATCCACCAAAGCAGTGCAGGTACAAGCTCAGATTGAAAAAAAAAGAAGCTTGCAAGGATAAGACCTTCCATGGGAAGTTCAATAAAAAAAAAATCCCTGAGATGGACTTCTTCAGCCTGAAAGATCAAGTCCTTCTCACGAACAGGCATCTCAAAAAGCCCTCACACTGCCCACAAGCCTCTTTCTGAGTGAGTGGGAGACACCTGTGCCTGGTCACCCTGCAAAAACTCATGGTTAATGGGACAAGAGGGTTGTGGTCACTGTTAGACCATGGTGCAAGCATGCAAATATCAGCCTAGGAAGAGCTTCCCTAGTTTACTCAGGGCTGGGAGTCCTGGGATGAAGCTCTAACTCTATCTCCCCAATGTCACACTCTTAGGGTCGCTTTTCCACACCACACTGGTTCTCATTACCCCTGTCAGAAGGTGACCCTCCCTCATTCCCAAGGCTGAATGGGTAGGTAGACAGTGCTCTCTGACATGAGATGTAGACTTTTGTGTTTCTGTATCTATATGTGTGTATGTGTGTCCCTGCACAGTGTGCTCTGCTTCAGAAAGAAGTACCGAAAACATAAAATCCATCATAATAGGGCAGGCTGGAGAAAAATGAGAAGAGGAAAGGTTGTAGATGATTTTAATTTGTACGAAATGTTTACCTGTCTTCTGATAAAACTATTGCCATAATGTATTGCAGTGTCTGGTAACTTACACAGCTTTTAATGCACTATGATGTGATTTTCACTGTTTTCATGGAATTATAGAATCATTGAGGTTGGCAAAGACCCCTAAGGCCATGGAGTACAACCATTAATCCAGCACTGCCACTAAACCCTGTCCTTAAATGCCACATCTACACATCTTTGAAATACCTTCAGGAATGGTAACTTCACCACTTCCCTGGGCAGCCTATTCTGATGCTTCTCAACACTATCTGAGAAGAATTTTTTCCTAATATCCAATCCAAACTTTCCCTGGCACAGCCTGAGGCAATTTCCTCTTGTCCCATGGCTTTTTACTTGGGAGAAGAGACCAACCTTCACCTGGCTAGGACCTTATTTCAGGTAGATGTGGAGAATATCAAGGTCCCCCTCAAGCCTCTTTTCCTCCAGGCTAAACACTCCCAGCTCCCTCAGCCATTCCTTGTAAGACCTGTGTTCCGGTTCCTGCACCACCTTCGAGGCCCTTCTCTTATTCCCACCCAACACAGTGCCATCCACAAACTGATTGAGGAATCCCCACTTGGTCCCCACGTCCAAACACAAATAACAAAGTGTTAAACAGGACTGGCACCAGCTGAGCCCTGGGGCACAGACTTGTGACCTCCCAGAGTTACAACCATGGATGTAACTCCATTTCCAACCACCCTCTTGGCCCGAACATCCAGCCAGTTTTTATCCAGTGAATAGTGCACCAGTCCAAGCCATGAGCAGCCAGATTCTGCAGGAGAATGCTCTGGAAATGGTGCCAAAGGCTTTACTAAAGGCTGTGTAGACACATCCACAGCCTTTCCCTCACCCACTAAGGGGGTCACACTGTCATAGAAGATGAGGTTGATCAAGCAGCCTTTCACAAACACATATTGGCTGGGCCTGGTCCCCTGGTTGTCCTGTACATGCAGTGTGATGGCACTCAAGATGATCTACTCCATAACCTTCCCCAACACCAAGGTCAGGCTGACAGGCCTGTACTTCCCTGGATCCTCTTTCCACCCCTTCCTGTAGATGGGTGTCACATTTGCCAGCCTTCAGCATTAAATATCTCAGCCTTTTCCTCATCCTTCATCACTTTTTTCCTGCATCCAGTAAGGGATGGAGATTCTCCTAAACCCTCCTTTTACTGATGGTGCATTTATAGGAATATTTTTTTTTAATTGTCCTTTATAACAGTAGCTGAATTAAGTTCTATTTGGGCTTTACGCCTTTTTAATTTTCTCCCTACATAACCTCATACCATCCTTGTAGTAGTCCTGAGTGGCCTGACCCTTCTCACAAACCCCATAAACTCCTTTTCTTATGTACCAACTTCCAGCCAAAGGTTTCTGTTCTGCCAGGCCAGTCTTCTTCCACACTGAGTCATCTTTCAGCACATGGGGTCAGCCTGCTCCTGTACTTTAAGATTTCCTTCTTGAAGAATATCAAGCCTTCGTGGACCACTTTGCTCTTCAGGACTTCCTCCTGTCCACCAGGCTCTTAACAGGACAAAATCTGCCCTGTAGAATTCCAATATGGTAGTTCTTCTGACTCACACTCCTTATTTCTCCTGGAATCAAAAAACTGTCACAGCTGTTTTACTCTTCTATTAACTTCTTTGTGTTTTAGCCTTAGATAGATGTTGGTGACTTTCCCCCTTTTTTGTGTTTCTGAGCCTCTTGCAACATAAATCTGCTGGTATGTAAGAAATATAATGATAAGATTAAGTGCATTGTTTTCCTCTTTATACAAGAATTTATTAAAATACTTTTTTATTAAATTGTAAGTTGCATGTTTCTAACTTTTACTACTGCAAATGAAGACAGTGTTGACACTATTATCAAAATGTTTTCATGAAGAAGGTTATGGTGGGTTGTACTGTAAAAGTGACATCAGAAGAATATATGTATCTCAGGAAAAAAGAATTTAAGTCTTGATATAATCATCTGTATATGGCATGACAACTAAAGCAGACTGAAATTTTCATTCTTAAAATGAAAATTCTGAGGCCTCAAATTCCTTCTTAAATAGGAATGCCTTTAACTATCCGAGTATCTGAGCAAGATGTTATGGAAAGCACTCACAGAGGTAGCATTTCCTGCAAAGAGTTATGCCTGTTGACCTCTGTGAGTAAGGACTTTGTCTAGTATTAGGTGTTTAGCAGGACTGGGCTAACCTAGCTCCTCATGGCAGCAAAGCACGCTTGCTGCAAGCCACTAGCTGTCAAAAATGAGCAACTACCAGCATCTGGGTGAGGTTTGGCTCTCCTGTGCAACAAGGATTTCAGAGGACATTGCTATTTTTTGATAGTAGAAGAAACCAGATCAGGTTTTAACTTGACTGCAAATTAAGAGCTCACTGGGCATAAGAAGAATACTCCTGCACAGAGCAAGAAGAAGCGTGTGTGTCTGATCTTGCAAGGAGCCTATTAATGGAGTCATTAAAAAAGGACCTGTTCTGCTGTTGGTGGAAGCATTGCCCATGACTCATGGGCTGCATCAGTGGTTCTCTGCCCGCAGCCAGCTTAGCCTGGGAGCTTGACTTCTGTGCAAGTCTTTCACTTGCAATAAAAATCAGCCTGTCTGCCCAGTTACCTGTCTGCAGTAACCCCTGGCCAACCCACATGGATTTGGGATATCCAGAAGATAATTTGCTCCCATCTCTGCTACTGTGCAACCTCACAGACAGCAAAGTAGGGAGATCCAGCTGTTAAAGCCAGTTGTTGAAAACCACCTCTGATGCCTCCAGATCCCTGTGATATTGACTCCTTTTCTGGGAGTCATGCCACAGGGCTTGGCTCAGCCAGAATTTCCTGCTTCTTGCCTGTTTTCTCCAGCTCAGTGCTGGAAATCCCCACTCAGTTCCCCTCTCCCCCAGCCCATGCCCCCAGGGCCAGCGTGCACCCATCTGCCCTGGGTGATCTCTTCCACCCTGAGCTGCTCTCGGCATGTTCCACACTCCCCCTGCACAGGAGGCTGCAGACTCATGGCTTGATTTGCTGTTTGCTGTTTGCTCTGCCTGTGTGTTTGTGCTTGTGGAGGGCCGATCCATCCCTCAGAAGGAAGTGTGGGAGAACCTGACTGGCCAGGAGTTGCAGTGACTTGGATTCCATCAAACATGGAACCCTTACGTCTTGTTTTCTTGTCCACTTCTACCTGTTTTTTCCACTGGATGGTTTTCTAGGCAGTGAAAAGGTCAGAGGCTCTCTCTTACCTACACATCTTCATGCATGTCCATCTGTTATAACCATACAAACACTTCTAATAAAAATTGCTCCCAATACTTCAGTATGACCAGCATAAAATGTTGCGAATCTGTGAAGCTATCAATAAATTGTAAGATTAAAATGTAACAGGAAATCATTCAGGTAATTTTATTTGCTGAATTGTTGCAAAGTGTGTGAAATATATTCTGATCATGCACCACATTGTAAACCTTAGGTCTTAAGGGATAAAGACTTATAGAAAGAGAAAATAGATATTTTGGAACTAACTACTGATTCCAGCTGAGTAAGCTTTTAAAAAGTCACCAGTGACTATGAGACACAAAGCAAAAACTAAATATGGGGAAACTGAAATGTGGTAGCAAAGCTTCCAAGTAAGATCAACAAGAAGAACAGGTTCTTTTTTTGATGAATCTTTTCAAGCTTAAGACAAGAACTGACGAAATTGATAATTTTTTTCTCTTAAATACTTAAAATATTTATTATTTGTCTACAGCAAAATAATCTTATTTTGACTATTAGATTTTTAAATTCTTGGTAAAAAGGAAAAAAACCCTAAAGCAAACTCAACCTAGAAAAAAGTTAAGTCAAACTTTTAAAATACAGACAAAAATTTGTTTGATGGAAAGTGCCTTTGATCAAAAATGTTTAGGGAAGTTTTGTTCCACCTGGTAGACAAGTCAAGCAGACATGTATTTGTTATTTCTCTTATGCTTTACATGTCAGACTGGGCCCTATTGTTATTTATATAAGGTGCAAGCACACCTGTATATGTAAAGTGCAGGGCAGCAAGTATTTGTGAAATGCTGCTGGTGATTGGGAATATGCAGAATGGATTGGATATATGCAGAATCATGGTCATTATAATAATTTCCAAGTGCTCATGCCTGCATTTGTTTTATTGAACTGCTTAAAAGTTTCACAATTAATTTTCAAAGGGTCAAGGATAACTGAGAAAATACGAGCTGTCTCTACTTTAACCATTGAAATCATGTTACATTTGCTTTTCAGGACCCAGTGTGAGAGAAACACTGTCACCAATTACATTTTTATAAGTTTTAAACCTTTCTCTGCTATGCAGAAGACAAAAAGCCTGTGCATCTTTACCCTTTCTGAGGGTTACTGTGTGCAAAGAAAGACAGTAGCACAGCAGTGCAGCTCAATGTTCCCAATTCCAATAGTCTAACAGCTGGTTGGTTGTGGGAGGCCACCGACATGCTCTGCTGCAAGATTCACTTTCCTCCCAAAGCCTCCCTTTTGGTAATCCACTGCAGCTGATGGAAAAAGAGGTTTTAAAATGGTCTGCTTAACAAAATACAAGAGAAAATGGTCAGCTTTTCCTTACCTTTGATTACAACCAGAAATCACATGGGAGCAATGAAATTGCAGGGCAGAGAAGGGTCAAAATGTTTCCACCATCATTTTACATGCAGGGGTGTGAGGGATGGGAGAGGACCAGGGACATACATGGCCCATGGGACAACCTAGGTCAATGGGGTTGCAAAACTGGGGGAAATAGTTTCTAGGGTCAGTCAACAGACTGCTGGCCACCTCTAGTGGTCACAGATAATTCATACTTTCTAGAAACATGATCTTGATATGTCTGAAGGCATTTGGCACTGGCTTACTCTGAAATCTGGGAAAGATCCAAAGTGCCTTTCTCAGGGAGGCATTAGCAATGCTTCTTCCCAGCTGGGACAGCCCCGTGCTTGGTTTCCTCTCAGTCAAGAGCAGAAATGGTCATTAAAGTTACAACACTCATGAGTTTGATGGGAATAAGAGTGAGTTCTGGAGCAAGCCAGAGAAGTGTGCCATTTCCACCCTCTACATTGCTCTCAGGGGGAACACTGCAAGCAGCCTGCAGTATGGAAATGGTAAGGTGGACAGACATCTGGAGACATGTTCAATAGAGGAAAGCATTAATTTAAGAGATTCTGCCAGAGTGCATCAAAGAGTCTGACTGCACATAAAAGGAAAAATAAAAGCGGGAAAAAGAAAGGCAAAAAGATAAAGAGTCCATTCCCAGTCTGTGAAGACGTAGGATGGTCTGAAAGGAATTGTCAACTTTGGTGAGAAAAAGAGCTGCACACAAGAAAAATGTAACTTTAAAATACACAACCACATGATGTCGGGTATGCTTAATGGAGGGAAGGACTATATTAATCTGTTTGAATTGCTAATTGGGGATTTAGTTGGCTAGATTGGGGGTTATAAGATTAAGGCTTTTATTCTGTGTTTTTGTTCTTTTTCCAAAGGTAGGAATCCTCTATAGATCCCCACTCTTGGGAATCTAATGCCCTCAAATGCACAACTCGGCAGCCGACGAGCGAGCTGATAAAGCATTCCTCGCAGATACTTAATGGGTACATTCTGTATCTCCGTCTGCATCTTTCTGTCTGCCTATCTTTTTTTTTTTTCCTCCTTAGAGCACTTGGAGGAAGGTAAGCAAACAAAACAAACTGAAAGAACTACCTCTTCCCTTCATGTTTATAGTTGCTTTTCCAGAAGTCATTTCCATTTATGGAAATAAGTCCCTAAATTTCTCTTGTTTCTAGGGTTAACTTCCCTGTTTTGTTTCTACTTGCTTCAGCTGAGTAGGACAAAATGGAAAGAACTTCAGGACAACTGTACATCAGAACACACTGGACTCCTTGGAGGAGGAGGCAGCTTCATGCAAGGCAAGTCTGACATGGCAGAATGCTTCCTCACTTTCTTGGGCACAGATATCAGAGTTCACTGGGGAAAACAGTTTGCATTACCCTCGAAAACTACAGGTCTGTACCACAGTTGTTTCAGTGCAATAACTGAAATAATAATAATAAGAGTGTGAAACAAAAGAGAGCCTTTTTTGTTTAAGACAGCAAGGGGCAGTTTTTTATTGTGAGGTTGTTTATTATTGTGAAAAGGGAAGCTGGTGAGGTTGTGTCACTTGCACAGCTTTCAGTGGAGAACTGGGACATTTTGAAATCATTGGTTCAGTCTGAAACAATTCACTCTTTTAAAAAGGCAAATACAGAAATAAAGTATTATGTAGTAAAATGATTACAGAAGTTCTAAGTACTAACGTGTACACAGAAAACCTCTTCAAAAATCTTGTTGCAATAATTAGCTGTATTTCCACAAAAGTAAGGGCAACATAGGTTCATATGCTCCCTCATTTTTTGGAGCAGAAAAGTCAAAAGAGATATTTCTTTTCCTCAAAGAAAAACATAAATTTTATGTTTGGTGAAAATGTGGTAACTGTGTGTTATTATCCAAAAGGTGAAAAAAAAATTCTCCAGCTAATTTCTTATATATTCTTGCAGGGAGCTTCTGTATTGAGTACAAATAACTTCCAAACTCATTTGTATCTTGCTGCTTGTGTACTTCAACTTCCCAGTAGTTTCAACAGTTTTTTAAAAAAAACTGTGACCAGACCTGTATGGGTAGAGTACAGCTAACTCCCATATTGCCTCTTGACATTCATTTTGCACCTGTAAGAATGGCTATTTATGGTGCAACTGTAAGGATGACCTGGATTTAAGATGTTAACCAAGCTGGAACTCACATTTTTCCTATGGGGTCCATAATCTTTATTCTCTCTTATGTGGACATATTTCTACTCTGATCAGAGCCTTAATGAAGGCAAAAAAAGATCAGAAATGCTCAGGGATGCACCAGCTTTGATAGTAGATCAGGGACCCAGCAGGCCATGGCAACCTGCCCACTTTTAATGGGAATCAATCTCATAGGAAATTTTGTGTAAAATTCATTGTTAAAACAGTGCCAAGTCAGATCCTTTAGCTATAACAGAAGAATCAAAATATGGCTCTGCAGGAAGCTGAAAGCACGAGAGGTGCTGCTGCTGTGTGGCTGGAAGTACCACGTGATATGGTGAGGAGCTGAGAGGTTATTTTTTAGAAATTATTGTTAAAAATTCTGTGCATGACAGAACAGTGGAGAGAAAGTTTGGGGCACAATGAATAGCACATAGATTAAGCTGATAAACAGCTTCAGAGCTGAGAACAGCGGAGGAACCCTTTCCTGGATAAGAAAGCATTTCAAATAAGTTTGCTTCTCAGGATTTTTGGACTTAGAGGCCCTAATACATTGCAGGGCAGGTAACCTCTTTTTGGAGTGTGCCTTAGCCCTGGAACATGTCCACCTTGTTGAGATGGAGATGGTGCTTCTTGAGCACTGAAAGAGGAACTGTGGCACTTCTACTCAGCCAAATGAGCTATGCTGGGGATAATCAAATTGCTACTCCTGGAAGACAGTTGTCTTCACTGATCCAAATTTTAAAGCGTCTTATAGAATTCACTCATCACCCTACATCTGCCCCCTTGTCAGATGGGCTTGATCAGTATTACTCGGTTCCTTTGTAGAGATTTAAAAGCTTCCCATTCTTCCTTTGAAATGTGGGAATAAATCGCATATTGGGTTTTGCAAAGTGAGTGAACGGCCCCTTTCAACTAGTCAGCAAAAAGTTTCAATAGAGGAATTAAGGCCGATGGAGAAGGAAATGTGATTCTGGGCTTAAAAGTTGTTTTTGGTGTAGACTTCTAGAAACCTAGTGCATACATTCATTGTGTGAGTAATAATGGAAAAGAAATGTCTTAAACAAATACCTTTTGTAGGATAAGTTTAATGCCACAATCATATTACTTGGATTGACTGCAGAAATGGGAATGCAAATGATAAACCTTTCCCAACAACACTAATCTGAGAGGAGCTCTCTGGGAAGAATAGCTTCTGAAATATTGTACACAATGAAATATTGTGTCTTTCCCTACCCCCAAGGTTGAGGTCTTCTTCCCCTCTTCAGGCAAGTGGCACTAGTCGGATTACAGTGCAATCATAACAACTAAAGATGGAAAAAGCTATTGGGCCATTTAATCTCTTCCCCTGCCAGTAGAGGATTACTCCTGAAGCATGCTCTTCAATACCTTGTCCAGTGCTGGGTGACTGGAGCAATAGGTTTCTATAATTTTTTAGGGAGATTATCTTTTAGATAAGACCCTAATGACCTATGTCCTAACTACTCTGCACAAATCCTCCAGGCTGGATTCCTCAAAGTTAGGCTTAAATACAGCTGTGTGCATGCATTTGCCTCTATTTGTTCTTAAAATCAAGCTTAGGGCTGTCACAGTGATTTTGATTGAAGTTGTTAACAGCTCTTTGGGCAGAACTCCCTTCGTTCCCACGATTGTTACATGTAAAGTAACTATTTGGCCATATGTTTTCAATCCATGTAGAAGTACATATTGGAGGTTCTTCTGCAAGTTTTTATTTTGTAAAGAAATTTGGGGTATTTAAAAATCCAATCATCCATTAATGAATAGTTTGACTAAAGTTTTCTTTTCATTTCCTATGGTGTGGTTCACTCTTTTGAAGAGCTGTAGATAAATTTGGGCTTATATACTGATTTATTCATTACTTTTTTATTATTCAGTCTAGGTGGTAATATTTTTCTGTGTTAAGAGTTGTTTTGTTATTTGTCAGGGACTCACACTTTTCTTACTAAATTATAATTGTGAAGTTATAGTTATTTTTAAATATAAAGCTTGGTAAGACGTTTTCCTATTCCTTTACTGCATTTCTTCCATATTATTATTACTGTTCTGCATACATACTTGTAAGTGCAGGAATTCATATAGAGCCATTCATTTTCTAACTTCTTTACTGTATTTTGAAGCAAGTGCCCAGAGAACCCCAAATTTGCAGTCATCAGAAACTTGCTTTACTTTGAACAAGAAGAGAATAGCAACATAAGCAATATAACATACAATGTAATGTTTCTTTTCTCTCTAAGTGAGGAGAGGTCAGTTCTTCCTCCCTTCCTCAGGCAATGGAGCAGTCAGCTTATTAGCAAATTCTAATAATGAAAACAGGGGAAAATGTTAATTTAGGTATGAACTGTCATGTATTTAAGCTTTAGACATGTGTGATCAAGGTGTAAATTGATACTATACTGTTGAAGATTTGATGAAAGGAAAAGGTGTTAGTTACTCAGATGTAATAGGAATCTTTTTCATGTTGTTCATGTTTTTACATCTGGATTTTTGGTTATTTATTAGAAAAGAGGACTGGCCCTCTTTGTTTCTGTAATAGAAAGATAGAAATAAAGAGAAATATTTAAAGCAAGATTAGATTGTGCAAACAGTTTCAGAAAGACACCCTACCAGAGAAGGTCATATGGGATCACAGTAGAAGCATGTCAACAAATTGTGATGGTCTTGCATGTTGAACTGCCAGAGAATTCTAAGATGGAGCAAAAAGGATGAAAAATGCAATGTCAGTGGCAAGCTGATTAGAAAAATAATTTCCTTTTTTTTCTGAACAAAATATATGAAAGGATAAAAGTAATTAAGGTGACTGTGCTTGTCCATTCTGATTCTGGCTCTTTGGTTTGTTTTTTTGACGTTGCAGAACATTCGTGAGCTTTATCTGATGATTCAATTATGAACAAATTTTCACCCAATGCTTTAACAAAATTTTGTCATTAAATTGATGAGAAAAACAAACAATTTTCCATCATTAAACATCCATCTATCTAATATGGACTTGACCTCTAAAAAGAGGTCCAAGGTTAGCTGTACAATGGCACAGAAATTTCAGGGAGCTGAAGTTTTTTGTAATGTTGAATGTGGCAATTTTCTAACACCAAAAACCAGGAATATCAGGAAAGTGGGTGCCAGCAATAGTCAGGACTGATTGATTTCATTACATGCTGCTCAGGCAGCCTAAACACTTGTGTGTAGAAGCTCGACATGCAGTAGTAAACACGTGGGAGCTCCCTTTGGCCCGGAGGGCAGCTGGCACGGCCTGGCCTGGCTCAAAACCACATGGCTTCATTTTCATCGTCCCTCAGAAGAGAAGCCTCATCCCCTGCTGCTTATTGGCAGTGGTCCTCCATCTGCAGCAACCCTGAGCCATGCCCAGACCTTGTCAAGGAAAAATGAGACACTTGGCAGATGTGAAAACTGTGCCACGTGCTCGCCAGCAGCGTCCCAGCGATGGGGGCTGGAGCATCTCCCCTTGCTCTGCCTCCCTTTCCAAAGCAGGCTACAGTCCTGCATGACCAGCCTCATATCAAGCTGCATGTGTACAATTTTATTGATTGCAAAATTAAAAGAGAATAAATAAATAAATAAATAAATGTATTTAAGCTGTGACAACTTTAGGGGTATTCCTGAGCTAACAGATAGTAGGTGAAAGACTGGGATTTTGGAGAGAGCAAGCAAAGTGTATAAACTATGCAAGAGATGCTTTGCTTGGAATACATAAACAGAAGGAAAATTTCAATGGAAAACACATTAAAGCAAAAAAACCCTGGACCTAGTTTCTCTATTCCTCAATTGTATCTTCCAAGAGAAAATGTTCCCAAGAATGTTAATATTTCTTCTCAAATCTGCTGAAAATACTTAGCAGGTCTGATTAAGTCATGGATAAATTTAGTTATCCCCATAGCTGGTGTGATCTCAATTGCATTTTTGATTGCTTGGTTGTAATTGCCATTTTTATTTTATTGTATCTCTAATAGGTGCAAAGTTTCTTTTAATTTAGTGGTATCTAACTTACCTTGCAGTGTGTTTTGGTTCTAAGCAATTTCAGTCTTAAGCATACTTAATTCCCTTCTGAGATCCTCCATCACTAACAACACAAGATCAAATAACCAACTAATTAAAATTTATGTCCATCTTCTATTGAAGTCATCATTTATATCCCCTTGAGTAGGTGATTTCTGACTATGTGATCCCACAGGAATATTTTTATGTCTACAGTAATATGGGAGTGTGGAAATGTGGAGTTTATTCTGTTTCGTTCCAGTGTAAATGGAAAAGGTTTCCATTAAAGAGTATTTTTTCCCCATTTTCAGATATGGTCTGCAAAAATGTAGCTAAATTTCCCTTGCTTTAAGGAAAGAGTGTAAAGTTCTATATATATTTTTCTCATTAAAATGCACATGAGATAAAGCAACCTTCATCTTTCAAAAGCTACCTTTTTGCAGTTATTTTCTTGTAGGATAACTGTTTCCCTGGAACTATGGGTGCAAATCCCTTCTGAGATGTCAGTATCACTCTGAACAGGTTATTTGGGGTGTTGGGTGACTGCTCACCTCTTCTGTGGGTGAAAAATGGCCTTAGCTTGTATCTAATGACAGCTTTACCACCCCAGATATGTTTATATTTGCAAAGGAAGTGCAGCAGGGACTCAGCCTTAGAGAATTGGATCCTCTTTATCCACAATGTTTCACTGCACATTGGCACCACGCTGGATACATCCCAGTACCCACCAGGGAATGGCACATGCCCATGGCTGTTCCCAAGAGGCAGGAAGAGTGAGACTGCAAACTTTCTGACTGCCTTCACCTTACACAGTACTCAGCACAGTCCCAGGAAGATCTGTAGACCTTTAAATGCATACTCGTGTGCCACTATGTGTTGAAAACAATTCTTACCAAAGGCCTCGTGCTATGAAAATGCCACTCTGGAGGGAAAGAGAGTGACACAGCTCTCACAGCATTTCAAAATCATGGAACTACAGAAGAAGACACAAAGGATGGTGTTTCTGCCTTAATTTTCCATGTTGGCAGTGCAATATGGTCCAGAAAAAGCCCAGGACCAAGTATGGTGAGACAGGGATTTGACCTGGTGATTTGGCCTCAGGCATGCTTTATTTAGCATGAATTTCAACGCTTCTTCAGCCATAGAGACACAGCTTAAAACAACATTTGCTAGCTCTGCTTCCCACAAAGGGGAGAAGTCAAAGAGGAGGAATGGCCCTTCCTCTCTGCACTGCCCACTGTGTCACTGCTCTCCTTTCACCCTGGTGGAAGAAGCCACCTGAGAACAGTTTTGCAAACTCACAGACCTCAGAACCGACCTCCAAGTGGAAAACCACAGCGCTGCAGAGCAGCCTCCTGTCAGCCAGAAATGCTGATTACCAAGGAAAGAAATTAGAACAGGATTTGGCCCTAAGTGAGTGGCCAATAAAACAGTTGTGCATGCAAAAGTGGTTAAGATAAAGCAAAGGGCATCATGACTTCCTTCTCAATAGGTTTTTTTGAGCTAAAATTAACAGTCTGATAATGTTTTCAGCACTGTTATTTATGCCACTCTGTGGCTTATTTGCTTTTATTTAGATGGTTGCAATTATTTTTATCCATCATTTCTACTGAGTCAGGTCAACTTTTGAGCACATCCGGTTGGTGTGAAGTTTTTTCCAACCAGGACGATTCCCAAGTACATGCTGTCCTGAGTTCCAACTAAATAATTAAGGGATGCTGTGGGACTGTTTGATATGCATATCAAGCAGCACTTGATATGACAGGCAGGTACACCCAGCCACCCTGGGCAGTGTGGAGAGACAGGGCACCACAGAGCAGGTTGCCCTTGGAGCTTCCAGATGCCTGGGACAAGGAGGTCCCACACCTCCCCAGCTGCCTGTGGGCCTGGGGTGGGAAGGAGGGTTGGTGGGCTTGGCAGCTCAGGGGTAGTGCTGTACCCATGCCCACATGAGGAGTGCTAAGCAGGACCAGAATCCCTCCTGCTCAGGCCAACCCTGGCAAAGCCCTCAGAGCTGGAGCAGAGAAAGGAGTGGCTTTGCCAGAGGTCTCACATCAGAGCAGTGGAGAAATGAGATATCCTTCTCTGGGGTCCCATTGCCATGGTCTGATGTACTCCATTGCTTTTGAAAGGAGATAAGGTGAAATGTGCTGTAGCTCCACATGGATCTGCTCCCACTCACTGCTGTCTTTTGGGTCTCAGGCCAGACCACTGCTCATATTCTGGGGGCAGCAGGGAAGAGACCTGCAGACACTGTGTGTAGGAACAGACACCAGCATTGCTTGTCCCCAGCACAGGCAGAATTAGCTGAATAAAGGAATTGCACAGGACTTGAAGCTCCTCTGACCCCACAGGTTTTTGTTGCCAGCATTTCCAGCACAAATAGAAAAGAAAATTTTTTGAAGATGCTGTCTGTGAGCAGTTTAGAAAAATAAACCAAAACTGGTGATTGCTAGCCATCTTCTTCACAAGCGTACCAGTTTTGTTCAGAAATTACTGTGGGATTGATGGAATTTAGGCAGGAGGATATGATTAAATGCTTCTAAAACAAGAGAGAGGACGAGAAATACCACGTAGTGGTTCTAGGGACATATTTCTCCTCCGGCCTCCTGTGTGGGGCCATAATTAGAGATCTGATTTACCATTATTGCATGATTTATTTCTTTTAGTTCTTGCTTCCACCGAGTCTAATAGATTTCTCATGTTATTAGATAACCCTCTCTGTGAGCTGTTGTATAGATAATGGTTTCATGCCGCAGACCCAGAGCTTTAATTTTCACGAGTGCACTTAAAAATAACAATCAGGCAATGAGTTATTAGTCAAGTTATTACTCTCAATTGTGCCACCATTAAATAGTTTGGTGGCTTTCTTAGCTACAGGAGCAATTGGCTGAGTGTCCTCTCAGTCTCCCAGATGGGGAACGAGCCTGGTGACTCTTTCATTGTCCCTTCAGAGGGGCTCACAGCCCCTGGGTGTTGGTGCTTGTCATGTCCAAGGCTCAAGATAAGCACATATACCCTGCAGACTACAGGGGAATTAAAGCAGATGCTTTGTTAAGTAGAATTATATTTGAACACTTGGCTCAAATTAAAGAAAAAAAAGGAATACTTTTGATGGCATTTTTTCTGGTGAGCTGTGGATCCAGTTCTTCAACCACTGCAGGCCCACAGAAGAGCCACTCCCCAGCTATTGGCATGGGCTTTTCCATTTTGAAATTGTATATCAGGTTACCTGGGCTTTGGGAGTCTGATGGTATCAGAGCCAGAGTCCACTGTGCAGCGAAGGGCATTTGATGCGTAATGGATGTCGTTCGGCAGCGGAGCCAATCAGCCTCTTAAGCTTTTACTGCATCCCACAATGTGAAAGTGGAGAAGTCCGAGTTTTATTTAGCTCCATAAAATATTAAACCTCAACAGTGATGGTACAGATAAAAATCTGTATTTTGTAAAAAGCTTTTTTTTCAGGGCTATCCTTTTTATGATTAGCCTGTACATTCTCAGGAAAAAAAAAATAAAATAAAAGCAATATCTATTATTACCAGCAAATGATCCAATAAGTGTCTTGGGTATTTCTGCCAAACTCCTGTGCAGGTTCCTAATGAGGGAGATATTAAGTTAAAATCAATGTGGGAGTAGTTCTTGCAGACCAGGGGAAAGTGTGTCATTATTTTTACTGGCCAAATATAGTATCATCATCCATTAACTCCCTAGCTGAAAAATATCCTGTATCTCACTGGGATGCTGATCAAGTCATGTTCTTGTATATGATTTCTCTTAAGACATGCCTAACATGTATTTCAGCAGGAAGATTTATGGCAGGAGGATCTCAAAGCACTGGGAAATTTTGTGTTGTTACATTTTACCTGTATCCTACAAATCTACAAAAATAAAAAGGAAAAAGTCCGTGACATAAAAAACTGTTTGCTGTAGGCTACAGGAAGTAATTTTATCCAAACAGACCATCACAAAACTTTGAAATTTAAACTAGATAGTTCTCAAGAGACATAACAAATCTCAAAGTAGAAGAAACAAATAGTCATGAGGAAATTCAAGATCTGGTGTTCAAGTTCAAGTTAAAACTATGAAGGCACAATACAATCCATGATACACATGCTTTTAAGGAGCTGATGTTCTTAATAGAGGTAGGTAATTTTTGTCTTGCTTGGAGTTGTCTGAAAGTATTGATGAATTTCGGTTGAAGAAAGCAAATAATTATGACTGCAAAAAATAAAATTCAAGAGCATGGTTCAGCTCTGCATTAAATGAAATTCATTACGGATGTTGCTTATGCTCCTAAGGAAGAATTTTTAATAATTGTTCAAGAAAAGTGAAACAAGGGCCCTTTCTCTCTTCTAGAATAATAAATGGTCTGTGGTTTTGTGTGTCTAGTTTGACCACACAACTCAGAGTTTTTCACTGAGTTTTGTACTTACAATGTCCTACTCAAATGCTGTTGAGTAATTAATTTCATTGAACATCATTTAAACAAGATATCTCAAATCTAAAGTTTTGTCTCACTTCATATAGGAGGAATCACTGGGAGGCTAAAGATTAAGAATCCTAAGGGAGAGAGAGAACATATGAAATCTACCTTGTTTGGTGTTTTCTGGTATTGTGATCACCCCGACTATAGCCTTCTCAGGGAAAATAGTTTAATGTGCTTCAGGAAGAGTTGATTTAACAAAAGCAAAATGCAGCTATTTGGAAAGGCTCCCAACAAGCTGTAAGTGAAGTGAAAGATGTGTCAGGTGAGGGTGTGAGGGGCCAGCCCCTCTGTGGAGCCACATGCAGCTGTGGGGACACAGAGCACCAGGCACTGCCAGAACCCCAGACCCTTCTCTCTGCTCTCCCACAAGCTGCTTGAGGGTGTCTCAGACCCAAGGGTCTGTCCTGAAGGGAACTCCCCACATCTGGCAGTGGCCATGCCACCACGCTTTGCAGCAGCTCCTGAGGGGTGCTGTCAGTAAAGTCTTCCTGATCCTCCAGGGAGGAGAGCCTGGGTGTGCACAGAGCAGCCCTTTACAGTAAATGCAATCCCCACTCTCGTTAACCCTCTCGTTTGATAATGATCCACTAATGGAGAGAATTAAAGTTGGCAGCCTTTGCCTTGCAGCTGCTCTCCACTCCCTCCTGATGAAGACAGGCTTTGGGGAGCCAGCCTGCCATCAGGAGATGCTCCTTCCCTTAGGCTCTGCCTCCTCCTTGCATTGCAGAATCCAAGCCCCGTGGCTGTCTGCAGGCCTGAGACACCCAAACGGTGCCTGCATTTATCTATTTCAGTGTTGTTAGAAGTCAGGCAGGCTAATTTTGAAGCTTGGATGTCTCAGAGTTTCTGCCAGAAAATCAAGAGTATGCTGTGAACTTTACATTGCCTGCTACCAGAATTGCTTGAATTTCTGTTAAATCTTTGTCATTTCTCTTTTTTTTTCTTTGCTGGTTACATGACTTTTCGAAAAGTCCTTTCAGTCCTATTATAACATTATAAATCACCTGCTGAACGATTTGGATTCAAGGTGGTTGATTCCTCACAATTTCTGCAAGATCAAAGGTATGGCTGTCCTCCAAGAGCTGTGATGCTTCACATCAAAGTTCACAACGAAAACTATCTCAATTTTCCTCTTCAGCATTTGGATTTGACTTTATGACAATAACATTTCAACTGGCGTGTTCAGCCTTCATTTGCAAGAGGACACGGCTGTGCAGGTTAGCATGGCAAGGGCAAAATCAAGTGGAGCAACCCTGATTTCAAACCTTCTGTTCCTCGAATTTGTGAGCTTGTTTAAAAAAGTGAATGTCTTTAGCTCTGCTATAAATATCCCTTTGGTAAATGCCCTGAGTATCTTTCAATCCATGCTGATCCTTGTAATCACAGCCACATTGTTCTGGTTGTGGCATTGAAAATGCTTTTGACAGAACAAATGATGATCACCTGTGCTGGAGTTTGTAAAAAGCCTAAGATCAAATCTGTTATTTCTTCAAGAAAAAACAACATTCAGTTCATTTCTTTCTCTCTTTCATGTGCAATTCTTTTCACTGTTTGTTCACCAGCTTTTTTTATTCTTTTTCTCCGTGAGGCTCACAAAACAAATAACTGGTGGGAAGTTCATAAAGGAATTGCTTTTACTTGCTTCAGGTGCTGACGGCCTGGTGTGGCTTGTTATGTTGGAGTTTTCTTCTTAAAGCAGAAAAAAAAAGAAGGTTTAGGGACTGGACTATGCTTGAAAGTAAGAGTTCTGCAGATGTGCGATGGCTGATATTCCTGTACCTATCCTTGTACAGCAGAACTAGACTTTAAAGTGTCTGAAGCTGGTATGTTCAGAAAATATCAGTCATAAATACTTTTATGTCTGACTCATTTAAGCTAGAGTTGTTACTTTCACATTGCCACGTGCCTTTATATTATTGAAGTTTAAAGGAATTCCTTTCGAAGCCTAATGTTTGGCTCATGATGAAAGAAAATCAAGCAGCTTATTTGGAGTTACGTTAAATAATTACATGTGTAACCCTTTAAATGCTAGATATGCAAATAAAGTGCTATATGGTGACTTACTTAGCAAAAAACTTAAGGCCAAAATCCCCTTGTCTTTCCCCCTCCCCTATCCCATTTCTGTTTCTTCTGAAGTTTTCTGAAGCAGAAGTTACCCCTAGAAAAAATGGTATGATTAGGTAAAATGCAGTTTAATTCCTGAAAAAAAAAAAAAAAGAATGTTCATAGAAAAGACTCAGTTCCATACCCAGAATTATTGCTGACATCATTGGAAATTCAAATGAATGGAAGAGTCACAGGATTATTCCTGTTTCTCATGGTACTTGCTGTAACCCCCAGCAATGTAGGCTTTTCCAGGTAGGAAAAGGTGCATCTGAGCCACAGATATCCCTAGCCTGAGAAATGCTCACACATCCTGGAAGGCAATAGCTGCTGTTTGCCTCACTGAAATGGGGCACCAGTGAGGACTTCTGGAGGCACCAAGAATCCACAGTGCTGAACCTGGACAGGGAGATTTGTGTCTGTGAAAAATACATATGAATTCAGCAGCTATTCAACCTGTGTTAGACCTTCTTTAGCTGCCCTAGAACTGCTGGTACATAGAAAAAGGAGCTAAATAACTTGAATCCTGCAAAGCATCTAGTCCCAGCTGAGTCATCCAAGGTAATTTAGGAATTTCTTGGATTTATGCCCTCTGCTCCAACATATCTTAAGGCTAAAACACAGGATTATCTGTTTAGGATCTGTCATTTCACTCAAACCATTAAAAAACATTCCCAATACAGAGGGACACATTTCCAAAATATTATTAAATCTCTTTCAGAAGACCTTGTTTGCATGGTAACTTTTTATTAACTTAATTGCTGTATGCAACTAAAGAGACTCAGAAAAATTACCTATTTTGATGGGCTCAAGTACTTCAAGGAGAACACTGGGCTTCATTGTATTAGAGCACTTTTGGCTTCTTCATTGCTCTGAGCCATGACAATTTGTTGTCAAAATATGTGAGCACGTATTATAAAGCCTGGAATAAGGAGCAAAATTTTCTCTAATCTCAGAGGAGATTGAATTTAAAATCTGAGCTATGATTCAGATCAGGGGGTTTTGTTTGTTAGTTGGTTAACATATTTTTCTTTCTGTTTACTTGATCCAAAAAAAATCTGTCCTTACAAAGTTGGGTTGCTTTTCTGGCAAAACTCCATCTGCCTTTTTCTGGTTTGCTGGAGGTTGTGTTTATGTACCACAAAAAAAAAAAAAAAAAAAACAAAACAAAAAAAAACTACCTTCACTGAATGCTTTGCCAGAACAAAAATTGCAATATTTGACCTTTCCATACAAGAACCAGGGATGGGAAAAACTAATTAAGGTCAAATGAAGAAAGGAGTTTTAGCCTTAAATAATTTTAAGATCTCCCTAAATGAACCAGTATGTATTTAGCTACTTTATCTTTTAAAATATTTGGAAAAAGGACACAAAAGGTAGAGACTGTAGCACTGTGAGAACTAGAAGTGAACAAATGTATTTTAGGTGCTTGTTACCATGTTGTTCCTTTTTTTTAGATCACACAGGTATGACCATTGCTTAACTTTGTCATTCTCTCTCTAAATATTTTACAAAAGGTATTAAACCACATTCATTTTTGACAGAGTGCTGTTGTGTGCTAGGGCCCTCACAGTTTGTTTATAGCATACCAAAAGCATTCTGTTAATGAAACATTTCAAGGCTAATGAACCAAAGCCTTGCACCAAACAGAGAGTGGCTGCTAAGGCTTTCTTGTCTGCCTTTGTCAGAGTTCATGTTTCAGCTGTGCTCTCTGCTCCACCCACTCTGCAGATAAAACAACACGTCGAGTTTGCAAGATTAGTTTCTGTGAAAAAGCCACAGCAAGTCATGCCATTAACTCTTTTGAGGTGATATGATCATGCTTTCTGGGCAAATTGGCTGTTACTGTGGGGATGAGATGCTGTCCCGTTCTCCTGAGGTTTTAATGTCCTATTGATGAGCTTAAAATAAGGTCCAGAAGGAGTAATGAGAAAGTACCTTTTGCCAAGAGGGACTTCATGTGTATGGTCTGTGATAATGGTCCAGTGGTTCTGTATAAAATCAACTCTCTTTTGAGGATCTAATTCTTTTAGGAAGGAATGTTTCATGGTGAGCATTTCCAAACTGAGTTTTGGCCAAAGCAACCCAAGCTCTTCCTCCTGCAAGTCTGTAGCAGCCAAGTAAACATGCGGAGTGAAATCAAAATCCATAAAAGCACTTCTCTGAGCATCTATGGTCTCCTCCCTGTCTCTGATTGTTTTTTGGTGGCCTCAATGAAGTACTGTTGCAGACCTTTTTTATCTCTGTAGCTGTAGAGTGTCTGACAAAGGCCCTTCCCAAGCAACACCCTGAGAGGGGAAGCTGTACCATCCCTGAGTCTGGAATGAACCCCCACACTGAGTAGAAGGTCCCAGCCAGTCACCTTGCAAGTAAATGGAGTAAGAAAAAGGCATAAGCAGAGAACAGGCAGGGAAGAAGAAAAATACTATTCTAAATCTTCACTGGTTCATGGTAGATAACCACAGAATCATGGTTGCATCTAATCCTGCCAACAGCCAAAAGACCCCTGATGCTGTAAAAGTCCTGTGAACACAGGATCAGGTTTGTGCTGCTGCTGCTGCTGCCCGTCTCAGGTCATCATCCCAGCCCCTCACCTGGGTTGTCATCAGGAATCCAGTCATCTTGTTTAGAAGGGAAGCTCCTTTGTATGTGAATCCTAAAACATATGTACTAGCACAAACTACTGCTTATTTTAATGAATGTAGGGTCAGTAATGTGATCTAGAGCAAATACTTGAAGCAAGTTGTTGTTGAAATCCTAGTAATTTGCTGTTGTTCACACAGGTCAGTGGATTGCCTGCTTCAGAAGAAGGTAGAGTCATATGAATATGCTTTTCTCTATCACTGGGCTGTCCTAGCAGCTTCTCACAGGGTTGGAGAGAGAGCACAAAGACTTCAGCCAGTTTCTGCTATGTGCAATGAAAAGGATTTGGTAGAAGGGAATTTGAGAGAAAAACTAATTGTGAAGAAATATCTGTGGTGGGAAAGTGGATCCCAGTGGCAAATAAGAGACTTAGACTCTTCATTTGGCATAGTTCCATTATGTGCTACATTCAAAAAAGGATAATTTTGAAAACACAGTTGAAGGTGAATGTTCCCTGCAATTCCAACTGCAATTATAGTTATGACTCTGACATAAAGCTATTCCTTGGCCATTATGCTTTGTTGTTCTAATAAAGTTACTTGTTCCACTAGGAAAAAAAAATACACCTGAGAAAATTATCTTCCTCAGATCAATAACTTCTTTGAAAATAACAGCTGTGTATAAGCAACAGCTACTATATTTTTAAGAACATTCATATTCTTTCAGGCAGCTGGAAAGGTTATTCTTACTAGTTTCAAATCTGAGATAACAATCTTGACCAGCCACATGAACAGGCCCTGTCTGGAGACAATATCTTTAGCCTACTTTTCTCCCAGGAACGTGTTTGAGTGTGGTTTTTGGTTTGGTAGTGGAGTCCTCTGATGTGTATCAGCTGAAACATAGGAGTGTTTTTTTATCACCATCAGTTGTAGATGTGGTCCAAGTTAGCATTGGGTAAATGTACTACCTGCAAAACGAAATATGAATAAATTCACCTGCTTACTCTGAACTCCTGTTATTCAGTAGCTCCATCTTTTTCCCAGGCTTATCACTCCATTAGCATGTGATGTACCTTTAGTGCATAGTATATGAAGGTGCAATTCAGTAATGACTTGTTCTTTGACTGGAAGCAATGAAATCCTACTGTTGTGAAGTGGAATAGATTGCAGTCCTGCAGCAGGTTGAATTGCAGGCAGGGATCACAGCGTCCCCAGCATGCAATAAAAAACCCTTTTCTGATGGCATTCAAAGTGACCTTTCAAGTTGCTACTCCCTGGATATGTCCTTAAGGAATGGAAAAGTAGAAAGGTAGGAAAACAGTAAATGATGAGAAATTGGTGCTACAAAGTGCTCTTCACCTTCTACTCTCCAGCTCTTTGTCTCTCCCTCAAAGCCTTGCAGGGGATACTCCTGCCATTTTCTAGAGCTGACACCCTCTCCTACTGGGCTGCTGCAGCAGAGACAAGCTCACAGTATGCCCTTTTAATAACTGCTGTGTTTGGAGAAAAGAGAGAAAGGCGATAGTTCTTCTGATTTATTTCTTTGGTGGAACAAGTTATGTCTGAATCTGGCAGAATTCCTGAATTTTTGGCATGACACTTTGCTTTACCCCCTTGCTGTTGTCATTCTTCTGTTCCCAACTCTTCACCTGCTGACAAGCCCCAAGCTAACATGAATGCAAATGCCAAAGGCAATACTGAGGAGATGTCATCTCATCTTTTTTGACAGTCCTCTGTATTCTAGGTGTATTGGGAAAATCCTCCTGAATGCAGTGAAAGCTGATAGTGCCCTGAAGATAGGGATGGAGATCTGAAATAGGTTATTTTATGTTTCATCAAGAGAAATTTGCAGGGAGTAAATAGATAGGACATATCAGGCAGGGGGATTCATTTTAGCACAAATGAATGTCTGCATTTTATGAGGCTACAAAAGCAACTTGAGATTTCCTTCTCTGGGAGCCCAGAAATTGAGGCAGCACAAAACAGCCAGCTGATCTCTGTTCTTTTACTCTTTGAAGCTAAGCTGAAGACCTCCAATTTCAAAAGTAAGTATTGATTTTGGGTATCCAATTTGAAACTCCTTAAAAGTAGAATTCTATAAAAAGGAGTAGGAGATTGAAGGAGGTAGTCTGTCAATTTCTGCAAATCAGGCCTTTTCTAAGTGGCTGAAGCTGCTCACTTCAGCGTGCTTAGATGAGTAAAGGCTGATGGTAGAATGTAAATGCACTACAAGTAATGACAAAGCATCTCTTATGTGCCTTGTATATTTGTGCTTAGTCCTGAAATCATGAGTATTTTCAAGCCATATTAGTACAGAAGTAGAATATTAGGATTGTTGACCATTTTACTGTGAAATTTTTTCTCATTTTCCATCAAAAAGGACAAGAAGATTGTGTGGAATAATTTCCAAGCGCTTCTCCTCAGGCACCAAATATGCATGAAAACAATATATACAATATTTTTAAATAAATGTTGCCAGAAAATCAAAGAGTAAATATTTCACATTTAAAAGGACTTCAGTTCATTAAATTGGTAAGTCATTTAACTGAGAAAAATGTAGATAACATTATTTGAAGTGTGAAAGACATTTTACATATTGTAACTTTTAATGATATTCTGCTGTGTAATAGGAGTCCATAATTATCTGTCAAAGCCACTGACTTACCTTCTTCTCTCCAAAAGCTACTCCATAATAAAGTGCTACTGTCATAATAGCTATTCTACTTTTCTCTATGAAATTCTTTCCCACTTGGAAGAATAATAGGTATTGAATATAATTCTATAGAATCAGCTTCTGTGGGGCTAAAACAGGTGTTTAACTGGAATGGAGTAATGTTTAAAAAGGATTAAAATTGAAACAGGAAGTATTTTGTGCCAAAAATATTGTGCTTAAGATTGCTCATCATCCTAAAGTTGATGTTTCAGACAAAGATTTTCTTTCATTTGGGTGGGATGATTTCTGTATTTTATTATCCTTTCTAATACCTACACAGAAATGTTAAAAAGCCAAATAGATGGACACACCCCTTATTTTGGCAATTTTGTGAAAGTGACACCTGGACAAACATCTGGGCAGCTGAATCTGTCAGTGGTAGTGAAAGTGAGCCAGAAAGGTCAAAAATGCTGTAGACAATTGTAGTACTTTGATTTAATCATGTTGAGCTTAAAGCTCTGGGGCAGACTGGTTCAAAGAAATGCAGCAAACTTGAGTGGGAATGTGATAAGGTGGAGAAATGAAGACAGTCCATGGAGAAGGTTCTGTTTTGACCTGTCACTGGCAGAATTTAAGTGTTGTCCTTCAGCTGCCTGGTCATGTCCACTCACCGCATGGGTGTCTGGGGAAAAGAATGCAGGTTCTACCACAGGCAGGTGGGTGTGCAGCTGTGGGGCCAGCGCCTGCCAGATTCTTCTTGATGGCTTTTAATATCAGTGGAGGCTTTTTCCAAACCACACCAGATTTTGAAAAATATGCTTTCTGAAAACAGGTTATCGCTTTTCTGTGCCCAGCTCTGGTAGCAGGTTCTGTTCCTTCAACCTCCAAATAATGGTGGGCATGAAAAATTATGTTTAAAGGCACAGCAGAGTTGGAGACAAAGAGACCGAGATGATGAATTTGCTTTACCACCTTAAAATGACTTGAAGTACACAGTGAAATGAAAATATTGGCCTTAAACTCTCACTATCATTACGGAAGTTCCTGCAGAGCTGGAGAGAGACTGGGGAGCACAGAACAAACAGCCCTGGCTTCCCTGCACCATCCTGGTTACCTCAGTACTTGCTAAAATCTCCATTGTGGTTTGTCCTGCTCCACCATGGTGTTCCTTTCTCACCTGAAATGCCATTTGGCTAAACCATGGTGCCACATGAGATGTTTGTGAAGCAGCCACGTGATTTACCTTTACCTTGCTTACTGTCATCAAACCTCTTGTTGTTTTTAAATTGGCAGAGTATCCTCTCAAGTTGTAGATAAGAGGGTGAAATGAGTGGTTTTGCACAAGAAATAGATTTAACTTCTTTGATAAGAATTTTTACATTATTTCACCTTTGGCAAACCATGTAACATTAGATGAAGAATACAGCCCAGGCCTGAGATCTGACTACATTTACATTTTTGATAGGACCTGATCATAAATTAAATCCAAAGGCAGAGCATAGTCTAAAATGGATGATCTTTTTAAAGTAAAAGTGTAAAGCAGAAAATAAATAATTTTTATGAAAACTGAACTTTTAGGAGACTTTTTTACTCTAATCTGCTCTTTTGACCACAGAGATGATGTCAGCAGCTTGGCCACTGAGCTGTCACAGCTGAGCACAGTGCTCTGGCAGGGGTACTCACATTGACTTCACTGTTGCTGCTCCCCACAGACACAGCAGGTACTCTGCTCTCCTCGTGTGGCACAGCACGCTAAAAGAGTGGCCAGCACAACCCTGCATGACCAAGGCAGCAGCGTTCCTGCTCCTAATCAGCAGAGAAGCACTACTACGGAATTACTGAGGGAACAAGAGGCTTCTGCAATCAGGGTGCCTATTTTGAGGTATGTGCTGAGGTGGCTTACTGGTGAGAGGGGAAACCAGCCCAGTTTTTGAATGGATGTAACATTTTGAACATGCCACATGTCCCAACAGCTTGGCTCCTGCTCCCCAGCATCCCCAGTGGTATGTTACACTTTCCATCTTAGGGTGACAACCGTGCTTCAAATACTTCCACCCCAGCTGTTAAATTTCTGGAGGTTTTGACTTTCACACCAGCCAAGCAAGTGGACATTCCCCTTCTAAATGGGCGACTAATTGGCGCAGAGATTCATTTGCATGAGTTTTCGGTTTTCAACAGGTGGCACTAAAGAGCCAATAAATGATTCTATTCCCAGTCTCCAGCATGCAAACTCCTGGGCATGCACTTTTATATATGTTTATCTATTTAAATATGGCATTATAATTCCAACGTAATTAGTCATGTAATTGAATTGCATGACCACATCCATCCAATACATTTGCATGTACAATTAATTAGGATTTCTCTAAAAGCACTCTTTTTGTTCTCTGTTTCCTACAAGTTAGATTACTCATGGATGGATTATGTGCTGATTTCATTTTGAAAATGTCAAAATACAAATACCTCAAGAAAAATAAGTCTGCAATATTGGTAAGCAACAGACCAGCAAAGAATTCTTTTTCTTTTCTTTTGTATTTTTATAATGCTACCGAAGGCCAATGCTGAAGACCATGGCCAATGAGGCCCAGAGTTGCTGTAGTCCTAGAAAAGTAAAAGTCTGTAGCATCTTCTTCAGACTTCTTCATTTTAGCAGAAACAGAATTTTAAAAAAACAGAATGGCTTTGCATATACTACCAGGATTCAATCCTATTTCAGTGTAATTTTTACTTAAAATGATGAGTTTCCAATGGCTGCATTACATTTCTCAACTTCAGTTCTTGGAAAATAATGGTCAGAAAAAGAAACTACTAAAGACATCCTTGGGAAACTGCCTGTTTTCATGCAAAATCTTTTCATCAATCTCAGTTGCAGGAGCAAATGGAGATAATATCTTGAGATGCTTTCTGCTATGACAAATGTGAACTAAAACACTATGAATGGCCCAGAAAGAAAAAAAAAATTACCTTTGAAGAGGTGTCCAAAGTGATGACAATGAACTAAATTACCTCAGAATCATGAAGGGCATTATGGCTGTGGTTCCTTAATATTTTAAAAAAGCTTTTTTTCTTCACACCATCTGTGCTTGTTTCATAATTGGCTGTTACAGGACAGCAAAGCTCTTCTTTCACTTTTATTTTGTCATCCAATTTCAACCACTACAGGACGTACCGGGTCACTTCCAGAAGAATAAGCACAATTAAAGAAAAGCTTTGAACCCCAGCTGAGCAATCTGCAAAGAATTATAAATACAGCTGTCAAAAACAAACAAACAAACAAACCAAGATAGTTAATTTTGCAAATAAATGTATCATCTTTCAGTCATGGATTTTTGAGAACAGTTTGATCCTGAAAACCATGAGAACAGGGAAAATGGTACCAAGATATTCTGTGGTTAGAAACAATTTCACAAGTAGGATAGAGCACGCTATCATGGCAACACTGCAGTGTGAAAGGGAGGAGCAGGCCAGCATTCCACATTTCTGGGCAGTCTTTGAAGTGACCTTTGCTTTGCAGCTCTTTCTTTTAAACAAATTATCTCCTATACCTCTTCTATGAGCTCTCTCAGTCCACAGCTTCTCAGAGGCCTTTTGTTCCATGAATGGATTGTGGTGGGGGAAGCAGTAGACTGGTTTAAAATTGTTTCTCCCTGAGATCCCTCTTCTCTCTTTTCTTCTACTCCAAATAGCTTTTTTTTTCCTTTTTTTTCTTTTCCCTTTTTATTTTTTCTATAGGGTGGGTGTATTTTTATCAAGATTTTCATCTCTTGGAAAAACCCACCCTAAACTTCCAGAGGAGTAAACAGTGAGTTCCTGAGGGGCACGCTGGCTGCTGATCACATCTTTAACAAGTATTTCTGCCCTGGGTGTTTCTCACTGTTACTGTTTTTAGCATCCTGTTAGAGTTAGGCCAGCTGGATTTTCTGACGGCAGAAGTACCCACTGAAATAGATTTTTTCACCCCAGAAAGCTAGTGGAAGGAGGTTTCTTCCTATAGTGTATAAGATATCAAAAAGTAGCATTCAATTCAACCTTTAATTAAACAATGCATTTCTAATTGCAATGTGCTTCACTTCAGCCTGATCCTTACTTTTATGTTTAAGTGCTTTTTGAGCAGAATGCTAGCAGGCTCAATTCTTCACTGAACTGCAGATGAAAGAGCTACAGCCAGACACACACACCAGTGTGCAGTGTGAGTGTGTGTGTCTGTATTTAAGCTCTGCAAATGATGGACAGTACTGTGTCTGACAGATATGTATTTGAAGGATGATTATAGCTAGAGCAGAATTAGAAGAAATAGTTGAGAGGTTGGAACAAAATGAAAAGAAAAGGACTAGAAAGAAGGAAATTAATCTTTCTTAATGCCTAGGCCATTTAAAATTTAACAAGTGAGAGTTTTGTAATGTAGTATAAGGCACAATTTTTGAGTGGCCCAGGGGGCATTGAAGCAGTATCCTAAGATCCTGCTCTCTCTCTACTTTGTAAAACTGTCTGAGAAATACACTGTCCTCACACCTACTGAAAATCTGTCTTTCACAGTTAATTTTACAGGATAGAGTCATCCTTTGCAGATACTTTTTTTTCCCCCCTGAATTTTACACAGTTTTGTGTGTAAAAGCTATGAGCTTCATGGCCTTGGTGAAAATGCTTGTTTGTGACTTTGGAGTGCACTCTGCCAGTAGCCAGTTCCCCTCTGAGAGTGATAGATGCAACAGTGTTGGTGACATGTAATATACTGTATGCAGCTTTAGATGCTCCATGAAAACATGAAAGGTCCAGAATCACATCCATATTTCAACAACCTGACAAAACTTCTGCTGAAACAGTGGCCTATAATTCAAGCATCTGATAAACATTTTTAAGACTGCTACAAGCAGAAAGTCAGGAAACTATACCTAAGAAACATATTTAAAAGATAGAAAATTATTTGGGGTTTTTTGGAGCTGATTGACTCCTGCTTTGTTACTGACTAAAAGGTTTGAAGTTCCAAGACTTAAGCATGTAAAATTTGAATTTGTCTAAAAGAAAAATGGAAAGGTTTTAGTTTGACAGCAATTTGTTATCTGCCATTTAAAAGGCAAGTAAGGCAATAATTCCCCAGGTGCTGACTGGTGAGAGGTCAGATTGCTGGAAATAGAAGGATACTGAAAACCAGATGAGAAGAAGGGGAAGTCAGTAGTGTCTTTACTAAAACCTAATTAGGAAATAGCATCTTTTCCTCTGCTCTGGAAAGAGCAGAAACTATCAGTGAAATATCAGCAAACAGTTTGGCATCTTCAAAGATATTAATTAAATAAAATTTGGAAAGTGCTTTGAAGATGAAAAATGGTAGGGAGTGCTAAGTATCACTATTAGCAGGACCAATGTGTCAACTGATGTTGTCTGTCTGCATAATATTGGGTGAACACTTGGGTAATTAAGGTCAAATGAACAGCCTTGCCTGGTCAATTTATTGGGTAAAGTGGGTCTTGTTTCTGGTTAAAGCAAGATGTGGTATCTGTGTGACTCACAGACCTGGAAAGTGAACGTCAGACATATCTCATGGCTTCATAAGTCACCAGTAGCTATAGCTGTTTCTTACTTAAACTCTCCAGATACCAGGACAGTTTCTCAGAGCATTTAGCAACTTCTAAATGAGTGATTATTAGTTTGCTATCATACCTGCCTTCATTAAAAGCTTGTATGCCTTCCTGGACTAAGACAATACCTCATTCTCCAGATCTAATTTTTCCTGCTTACAAATATTTTAGTACTAAAGCATTTATGTAATTAATTTGGCAGAGGTTAAGGTAGGGAAGGATTGCTGTTGCTGACCAGGAGGTGCTATTCAAATGTCTATCAAGAGCCTGAAAGTACACTTCAGACCTTGTGCTTTTCCTCTGGGAGAACTTGTCATGGACCAAACCCAATTTGCTACTATCTCCAGAATATGAAAAAAGATACCATAAGGTTTTGCTGTACTAAATGAACTTTGCATAAATAACAGTTAATTTACTAAGTTCCAATGTTTATTTTTACTAACCCTAGTGAGATCTCCAGAGACTACAGCCCAAATCACATCTGCAGGTGTTCAGTCAAACTACAGGTGAGAGCTGCTCAGAGGGGCTGCTCCCCTCAGCAATGTCCACCAGATCTGGTGCAACCTAGGCAGAAAGAACAAACCAGGACTCAGCCCAAGATCCAGAGAGCACAGACATCCCAGTGAGAAGATCCAGGTTTCTCAAATCACAGAACCATAGAATGGTTTGTGTTGGAAGGGAGCTCAAAGACTGTCCAGTTCCAACCCTCCTGCCTTGGGCAGGGACACCTTCCTTCCACTGGACCACACTGCTCAGAGCCTCATCAACCTGGCCTTGAACAGGGACATCCACAGCTTCTCTGGGCAACCTGTGCCAGTGTATCATCAGTCTCAGGCATTTCAAATGTTTAGTTCTATTGGATAAACAAGTTTAAAGGCCCCTAAAACTGTCCCACACAACAGCTCAGAAAGCAGAGCTTTTGGTGTAAGTTGTGAGAGCCAGTAACAATAGCTGATACTATTTATCTAAAAATAATTTAATCACCTGAGAAGCTGTTGCAGATACTTCATTCCAGCTGCAGTTGTTTTCTTCCATTTGTATATAGTGCCAGGGCTGTGTGGACAACTTTAGCTCAGTACAGCCTCCTGCTTTGCTTGTGGGCAGCTGCTTTGTCTTTGGGCTGGAGACAGGGACCTCGAATTCATAACTGAGCAGCTATTACAGATCCTTTTTGTTAAGTGTTTTTTTCTGGTTGTTTTATTTTTTGGATGGTTGGTTGGTTGCTTTGGTTTAGTTTCGGTTTTGTGTTTTTAATGGCAAAAATCTTCCCCCCCAAAAATATCATGTAGGAGAGCACTCAAGGAGCATCACTGAGGTGGATTCAGGCAGAATAGTTTCACTCTCTGATAATGAACAAAAGGCTTAACCAAACCATCTTTCAAATCCTTTTTTTTTTTTTTTGAGCTAATTGTCATTCAATTAATACTGTAACAGGTGAACTGTGCATTCCTGTATTCTGTACAGATTCAAAAGTGTTGGATGCCGTGGAGCTCAAGGCAAACAAGGATGGGGCAGGCCTGTTTGTGTTAGTTATGGCAGTTCTGCACACCAATAGCACAATAAGAATATCCCCAGTGGACAATAATGCGAACTAAACTTCCTTGAGATACACCTGGAACAGCTTTTCATTTAGCATATCTTTTGATTGAATTCAAATCAATTCCTCAGAGGAAAGCAAGTGCAGAACACAAGGCCATAAAGTTCCAAATCCCTTCCCAGAGCTGTAGCCAAAGAATTACAGAGAAAACTTGTGCATCCTGAAAGAAGCAGTGAGAAAGGCTGCTGGGAGGGTTGTCACCCTGTTTCTTGTTCTCCTTGTTCTGCACCTCAATGGACACACATCAGGATATCTTCCACACAAGCAGACTTCAGATACCTACACTTAAAAAGCCCTTGCTGAACTCTGAAAATTTTGGCTTTCAGTCAGCATCCATATTTTGGGTCTCAGGATCTGTCCCTGAGGAATTTTCCTTGACAGGAGCAGCTCCCCCAGCCTGGCTACCTGAGGGGCACAGCACTGTCAGGCAGCTCTGAGCAGAGAGGTGCTCTTGGATGCATAATCCTGCTTAGAGCTGGTGATAAACCTCCTTCTTCATGTCCTGGAGGCTGTACCATGTACAGATGTAGGATTTCAGGCCTGCAATTTGAGTCCTGCTCAAACTGACATATGGAATCTTCATGACCCTTCAGTTTTTTAAATTAAGAGTGTTGGACTACTCTCCTTTCCATCACAGCTAAAATAATCAGCATCTAGAGTGAAGAAGAGAGCCCCTGCAGAATAAATAAGAATAATTAAACAGGAGGACAGAGCCACCCACTATTAATATATCCTATTGTCTGTGTCCCAGTCCCACAGTGAGCTGTAGCCAGCAATGCAAAGGATCAGCAGCTCATTTAACACTTGTCATACCCCAAGGATGAGTCAGTCTATGACTTAACTAATCTGGCACAATGCAATGACAAGTTTGATCAGACTATTTCAGTGGTTCAGCATTATAGAAAAGAACTAAAGACTAAGAGTGATGTTGACTCAGCCATTTGGCTCTTGCCAGTGAACATTAGTGATTTTTGAACTGCTTCGATTTCACTTCTAATGAAAATCCATTTAAACAAAGTAATTTACATGCATTTCTCATTTCCATATGAGGTTTGAAGCCTTTGCCATGCTGCTACCAAGAGAGGCAGTTCAGAATGCAGTCATTTGCCTCTGCTTTCTTACCATACACAAATGATTTTGTCTCACATAATTGCTTGATATCAATACTCAGTGGATATATTTTGACACATGAAAGGAGATAATGGAATTTCCCAGGGAGCAGGAGAAACAGAATATTCTATTAGGAAGAAGAGGATTTTTGCATTGGATTGATTAAAAATTTTAGCTGGTACATCAAGGATGTTTCATCTCCTCTGATAAGTACAAAAATTGCCCAGTCATAGCTGGTAGCAAGTAACAGGCTATTAGCTCCAAGACATTAAGGAAAAATTCCAGCTTTATTGAAGTCAGTGGTAGAACACACACTGATTTGTAGAGGTGAGAATGTCAAAAGTAGTAACAGCCAAACAAGCACTTCAGCACTTAAATGCAGATTTCATGGGCCCTAGTGAAAAAGTCTCAGGCATCTAAAGTGAATTTGGGCTGCAGGTACTTGTGACATCATCAGTGTCTAAAGGTTCTCTAGAAACTGGGTGTTTATAGAAAAGTGAAGCAAAGGCTCCCCAGGATGCAGTCCTGGCTGTCTTTGTGTGAGGCTGAGCTCAGCCAGGTACAGTCTCCCTCAGTCAAAGGGGCTCAAATTCATACATTCCCAAAGAAAGCACTGGCTTTGCCACCAGCTGGTCATACTGGGCACTCTCTGCCTCTCTTTTTTGGAGCTATTGCTAGAGAAAAAATTACAAAATTCAAGTCTGTGTATGTTGGAGGGCAAGAGATGAGAAATAAGCTGGGCACAGGAAGTTTAATGCAGTGATTGACATCTGCAGAGCGAGACCTCAGGCTTGGCTCCTGGCCCCAGAGCTTTTCCTGGCTTTGTAGTAGATTCTAAATGAACTAAAGCATTGCGCTCACTTTGAGGGTAAGAAACTGAGAGCCTGAAAATTTGCAAAAACTTATCTCAGACCCTATGTTAAAGCAAAATGAGCTAATGGGAGCCTCAGACACAGTATTTCTCACTGGCTGGGCTTAAGTAGGGTAAGATTGCCAGCGTTATTGCAGTATGTTCAAAAAGATGTTTCTGAACTATTTACTTGAGAACTACTAAAGAACCCCATGGAAGAACCCCATGGAAGTGGGATGATAGCTGGGCTTAGGGACATTTTGCAGATGTGTTCCCTTTCCTTTACAGCCTTCCCAGACGTTATGATCTTCCACAGAGCAAGCATTCAGCTGCTGTGATGGTGGGCAAAGGGGTAAAAGTTCCAAGATAGGGAGATAAACGCTGGAGGAACAACCTCTGCCTTTTCTTTAAGTAATTATAGCCCTGTCTTTATCCTGGCACTCCTCACAGAGCTTACATTTACAAAATGAAATTGCTTATGAGGCTGCAGACTTTCAGCAAGCCATTTGAAACTGCAGCTCCAAGACAGCTGACTGCCTGATTCTGGATGGTGCTGGGCAAGGTGAGATTTTGAGGTTTTCACTTTGGGGTCTTAAGGGATTTTGGCAAATATATGTTTGGCCAAACACATATTTCTTGTTCACTTAAGAGTATTTGAAAATAAGCCTTTGGATTCTGAAAGATAAAAGAAAGTAAATGTAGTCTTACTTTTCTTCTACTTACAATGTAAAACACAGCCTTGTGCAAGGTCTGTTGTCAGGATTCTTCCATGCTCAAAGCAGTTTTTAATGACAACATTCCCAAAATCTTTTTGCCTTACTGACAAGCTACACAGGCATTTTGAGGAAGAAGGAGAAGCTGAAGGAACCTCTTCTCTCTGCTTTTCATGCTCAAGGTGTGCACTGGGTACAGATCTGGGACGTCTTCCAAAACAAACAAGAGGGGGATGTTCCCAGAGTCTTGGTCTTAATGAAAAGATCCTGCTTTACTGAAAATGGAACAATAAAGAGGAGAATGAGGCCCACTGCATTGTATCCAGTCACCTTTTGGATGGGAGTGTTTCCCATGGCCACCAAACTGCTCCACTGAAAATAGTCTCTGAATATTGCCAGCAGTTTCCCATCTTCCATTGAATCAGGCGTTTTGAATGCAATACATGAAGTAAGAGCAAGAGAATGCAAAGTTAAGAAGGCAGAGAACAGAAAAAAAATGAATTCTTCTAGATGGGGAGCTACCAAACAGAGGTTAAGAAAAAAAAGAATGATCCATAGGTCTCAGTTCTTTGTAAACTTTTATATCTGTTTTGCAAATCTCAGAACTTTGCCCCAAAAGAGAGTTTGAATACTGCAGGAATATCATGTCAGGGATGTTCCAGTGCTACATTTTAAAAGGAATCACACACTCTGCAAAGGTTGTGGTCTTCATGACCAAATGAGACAGCTACAGCAGTTTAATCATGTTGGGCAGGATTCAGGACACATATTATGATGCCTAAATATGGGTTTCTGTGTGTTCACGTGAGGGATCTGTCTAAGCTTCCTCTGTCAGTAAAATTCTGATCTAAAGTCAAGTCAGCACAGGCTAAAGAATTGTTAAGTCACCTTGTGTTTGGGACCTACCTGGTCCTCCACATCTCTGATGAGGATTTGGAGCCATGGCTTTGGAAACAGATTAGTTCTAATTATTCTCAGTGCAAATGTTTGATTTACGTGTCCAGCCATCAGCAATTTTCCAGAACACTTAGGTACACAAAGAAGTTAACATTTCAATTTTTGGTCTCAGTTCAAGGTAGAAAAGTACCACTGAAATATCACATTTATTTCCAAAATGCCTGGCTGCTTTGCTTTTTGAGCCATCTGCGGGGTTGCATTTGTTTTTCTTGGCAAACTTGTTATGAGACTTGAGGGATACCAGCCCAGACAACTTTAACACAGCTTCTGTTGGTTTGCTGAGGGTAAGACTAGGGGGGTTTGGAAGCACCTGATTGATCTGTGGCTGAGGAAATATGTGCTAAGTTTGGCTGTGTCCATATTAACCCACTTTGAATGTCAGCCTGGGCTGCATTAATTGGTGGAGTCCATTGTGCAAGCATCTGTCCACTAGCTGGGAGAAAACACATTAAAGGTACAGATCGGTTAAGCCCCTGTGTGAAGTTCCTAATGAGAATAAAAGTGTGCAGACTATATTCCATTTCATATAATTACCAGTTATTTGAACTCTCAAGTGTCCAGTCATTCTTTTGACTGCTTCCGTCTAAATTTAGTTTTAAAGACCCCCAAAACAACAAAAACCAAAAAAATTCCTTCCTTAATTTGTCCAAAATGTTTGGTCTCTGCTTCAATTGCCTTTAAATCCTGTCAATTAAAATTTATAATGGAGAAAACCTGTTAATAGTGAAATTAATCCCCTTGCATTCCCGAAGTGTGCAATAAGTCTTCTCACCCAATTGTAATAAAATTTGTTGTGGCATAGTTTTGGGGATCAATACAGCAGACCACTGTCAATCAAAGAATTTTCTACTTACTTAAAAGTTAACAGACTTTTAGTGTCTTTGTGCTGCACCAAGGACAGTCTGAGTTACCACAGAAGATTAAATCTTTAATTTTACATTACTTCAGCCATCTCTATAGAACAAAGTGGGCTTTACCTGTTGAATATGAGGCTTATGTGAGCTGAAGTGCTCTTGAGACATTAAGAGGCAGTCTTGAACAGTCTCTGAGATTTAAGCTGAGGGGAATTCTAAAGGGATTACTGCAGCATTTTACATAAAACGAGAAATAAAAACAGACTTGAGCAATGCATGATCATAAACGCATTCCTACTGTGATCAAGAGTTCTGTTCCCATTGCTGTTCTAAGACTAAAGCAGGAAGAACTGTCAAAGGGCAACCATACTTGTAAGGATTTGTACAAGTCCAATTTATAATGAAATTAAGGGGCTGAGTAGTTTTGAAAGATTTGTTAAAAAGGGAGATACTTTTCATAGTCTCTCCAGCGCAGAGGTGAGAAACTCAAGCATTATTGGAATACTGTTTTGCAGAGGAGGCAGGCTAATTTCCAAAAAGAGACATGACTAAAAATTCATGCACGAATAAGTAATTTTAGCAAAAAATCACAAAAATTTTTGACTATTGGTAACACTTTTCTAAAGAAAACAGAGGCAAACAAATTAGGAAGAAATAATTCAGAAATAAAGTGACTACTGAGTGACTTATGTCTGCCCTTATATGCTTAGTTTATGAAAAAATAAGAAGCAGTAGGTGCATTCTTTCTAGCTGTGATTCACCTTTCCTTCACCTTTAGTACAGCTCCCTTTATTGCTGTAATGGTGTAAAAAGGCTTCTGTACTGCCTGCACTGAGAAAAATCTGTCTGTGTGTGTGTAAATGTGTGAAACATGCACATAAAACACAGTATACTTAATGTTTTAATGGAGAAATTAGATAGACCACCAGCAAATAGAATTAGCAAAACAGCTAATGGAGAAGAGATAAATATATGAAATTTACTTTACAAAACTGGTCTAGTGGAAGTTAAATTTGTCCATCGTTAGACAATGTGATTATTAAATCCCAGCAAATATTTACTTAGGGAAATACCAGGGAGAGATTTCCATCTCTATTTATATGACTAAATGGTTAAAATCCCTCTGTGGAGATCTGTTCAATTAGAAGCAGCATGAAATGGAATAAGGATCACAGATAAGAAATATTTGATAATTGTCATACAATAAAATATGAAATATGAGTGGAGATCAAGCAGGCATTGTGAACCATGCGCATAATTATCATAAACTTTTATGCTGCATCTTGGTCTTTATTGTGGCCTCACCATATAAAATTCAGATCAGCTTCAATTAGAGTAATTTAAAAACAGAAGGTCACCTTTCAACATAGCTTCTCATCTATGCAGTATACTACATGGATAAATATTACATTTAAATTATTAATGCTGTATGTTTATGCTATATATGGTTATCCCAAAGTCTATTCCATTTCATATAATTATCAGTTTCTTCCCTGTTTTCTGAACTCCTCTACCTTTTCCAAGATTTCTGGTCATTTTGATCAAATGATGGGGATCAAAATTCTGAATGGCTGCTCATAAATGTTTTTGAATGATTATTTTACCTTTGAGCAATGGCTACAAAAAAGTTATTTCCTATTTCTCAGTCATGGCACCTTTCAGAAAGTGCAAGGATTTACCCCTGAGAAAATGCAAATATATAAATATTCGACATCTGTAAATATTTAAAAATAACTAGGATATTCCACAGTAGTGAGGAGAACATACCTGAACGCTCCTGAGAGCAGTAAGCTCCCAATGAATTTAGCTGGTGATTCTGATATTCTGTTGTAAAGTCATCTTGCTGTGAGCTGAAGATTAGATAGCCTAGTCTGGGTTGTGTTTATTTTGTTATGTTGAAAAAGCTATCTCAGTTAATTAAAATATTTTTTATAGATTAAAGACATTTTTGTCATTTTTAATGACTTACTACTAGTACTTTATAAAAAGTATTTGAGATTATGTTGACATACGCTTTAAAACAAGAAAAGCTCAAGTGGTATTTAATGGATAACTTATTACAAAGAAGGAATTCTCTAGACCTGCTTTAATTCACATTGTTTGGATGGAGCACCTTTTTCACATGATAAAGCTCTGTGGGTACAGCTAAGGAAGACTCGTGTGGCCAGAGAGCAAATCAACGTCCCCTGCAAACAGGGAAGGGCTCCAGTGCTTATGTGTGCATATTCGAGGGAGATCAGAACTGTGTAATGTACATCACATTCCACAGAAACCACCCTGAGGCCCTGAGGAACCTGGTGGAGCCCCATGGTCATCCGCAATATCAGCCTTGTCTTCACTCCCCAGTGCTGTCCTTGTCATTCAGGGGCCAGAAGAGGAATCATGGCCTCAGGGAATGAGGTCCCTTCCTGGCTCTGAGTGTGTGTGTTCTCAATGGACAGGACAGACAGGAGTTCTCAGAGGGTTCCTTTATCAGAGCTGCTTCTCCTTCTAAGGAGTGCAACCACAAAAATGAGCTTGTGCATAAAGTCCATGATTGACATCTTCCTCAACATTAGTTATGTTGCCTTTCACTGGTCGTGTGGCCCCATCATTCTTGTATATCTGACCACATGATGGGCCCAAAACATTCTCTTTGGTGCAGCTAGGGCTCTATTTGGGCAGGTGGTAGTTGTGAGCTCTAACTCCTCATTCTAATACGTATCCACACACCATCTTTCAAGCTTCTGGGCAGGGACACTAATTTTGTTATGCAAATTCAAGAGGAGTGATTGTATTTGCATTTTTAAAAAAATATAAGGACCACAGCTGTTGGTGATTCTTTATTTCTCATTTATTTTATGCAATTATGACATGTATTGATGGTTGGAGTGTCATCATGAAGTGCCTCCTAATGGGACATTCAACAATCTGTTCTGTGACTCCATGGATATCTATGACACCCCTGCACTCTTTAATACAAGTCTGTGGAGCTGCTGATTCCACTGTTGCAAACAAGCAAAGTTAAACTTGATTAATTAGGAGCAACGCTAAAGTTGGCAGTGGTGACAATTTCATTTCTTTGCGCTGGGCAAAATTGCATTTGCACACATTAGACATTCTTTAAATGCTGTGCTGGGTCTCCAGGGCTTAGAAGTTGGGAACTAGAAATGTTTAAATTTCTAAACTGAGTGACTTCCACACAAACCTGAGTACCTCACTGTAGGAGCACAGACACTCTGCACTTTGCACATGGATAGAAAGTAAAGGTAGGGTTTCATGTCTTTGGAAAGGTCTGAAGCAGGTCTGGATGAACTAAGGCAGCTAGACTCAGACTTAGCTCAATTTTATGTACCACAATGAGCTCTCAGGAGCTCACATTGAATGTTTTAGACACAATAACACTGAAAAACTCCAGTGGAGTGGGGCTGAACTACAGCTTTAAGCACCAAGAATACTTAAATATCCAAATCAAAATATTTTTCTAAAATTTCAGTTCCAGATCTGTCTCCAAAATAAAAAGGTGCCCTTTGCCAGGGTTAGTTTAGATGAGACTTAGCTGGGAGGAATCTCAGTCGGCCTGTCATTTGGGATTTGAGTCTCACGACTGAGCACATCATACTGCAATGCAGCAACTTTAAGTCAGAGCTTTCTCACAGGAACAGTGCCCAGTGAAAAGCAAACAAAGAAGGAAACCAATAAAACCTTAATCTTTTATTACACACCTTCAATTCCAAGAGAAACTGAGACAGTGAAAGCTCTACTTTTTACCCTAGTGCATTTTCATTAATGTTTAAGGGTTACTTCAAAGTCATGGAGGTAATAGAAATATGCCTGAAAATGGTTTTTCCCTGCCACTGAATACCCTGATTCTAATATCAATCGTAATTAAAACAGAATTAGAAGGTTGGGGTCTTAGTAATTTTCTTTTTTCTTGATATTTGTTCTCTTTTCAATCAGATGGTTTCTTCATGAAGCTGGTGGTCTTCAAGCTTGACTTTGTCCCTTGGTTAATGTCAAATACTGGAAACTGGAACAACATGCAGGCAACAATGACTTAAACCATAGCTGGCCAAAATCATGTTCAAAATGGTAAATCTAGGATTGATAGTTTCCTGTATATTCTGTTGACAAGCTGCTAAATCCTAAATATCCTAAAAAACTTAAACCGAACCTGAACTTCATCCTGTCCTTCAGAGGTCCTAGCCACAGAACATGTCAGAGGTCTGAGAAAGCTGCAGTGATCCCTTGCTGTGATCTTGGGATGCTGGCAAAAGGTATAACCTGTGTGATATGATAATCCATAACTCAATGCACATGCAGCCATGTAAAGCCAAAGCTTTACATATTTCTGGGATTCCTCCATGTCTTCACTCTCCAGGGGTCTTCTTTCCCCTCTCTGTTTCCATACTTAGAGAAACAGTGCCCAGGTCTCCCAGCCAGAGAGGTCAGGGAGGTTTTTGGTCACTGACACCCTCCTTTGTGGGTTGTCATGAAGGGGTGTCTGATGTACCCGTTGACAAAACTTTTCAACAGCTCACATAGACTGCATTGATCCTGTCACCCAAGGAAGCCTGTTTTCCTTTAAAAATCGGCACCAGCTCCCATCAATTTGCATTATTTCATTACTCACCACAAAGAAGGCTTCTGGCAAGGTGCTTCAACAATCACTTGATAATGGTTGAGAAGCATAAATAATCATTTAAAAACTTCTGGGACTTTAATCAGGATTTTAATGCTGCCTGGTAGGAGAGCGTGCATAATGGGGCCTCTTCAGAGGCATTTTTCACAACAGATTACTCAGCATATAGCAAGGGATATATTCAGAATTAAGGTGTCTGAGCCAAAAGAACTGGGCAGGAACGGGCAAGCTCCACCAATTCATGCAGATAAACTCAGTAAGAATGGCTTTGTTTGCGGGCAACCTCACAGGCATTGCTCTTGTGTCACGACAGCTTTGTTTGCACGGGAGCACCAGCCCAGAGAGCCCTCTGTGGAGAATTAGCCAGCACAGAGATGAGCCTAGCAGAGCCCTGGGGGGCTGCAGGATTTAGCAGAAGGTACAGAAGGAGCTGCACTGTGCTCCCATGTGTTAGCAAAAGCCAGACAGACGATGACACCTTGCAAACAGTATGGCTTACCTCTGTGAAGACACTTAAAAGTGCTCTCCTTCCCATCCAACAAATAAGGAAACTGAGGCAGAGATAGTTGAATTGCTGCTAGGACCCAGCACTGCTTTAGCAAACAAAGATTTAGATTCAACTCCTCAAAACAGCTGGAAAACTCTAGCAAAGCCTCAAATATTTATTTAACCTACCTTTCAAATCTATGAGTTACACAGTCTTAAAATAATAAATTTGAACAAAATTAGTAAATTGCATTAAAAAACCCTCCCAAGCATCACCTTGTAGGGTGCACTGTGCCAGAATGAGACAACATGCTAAAGCACAGAAAACAGGATTTACCTCTCCAAAGAGCTGTCTTAAACAACAGCAGTCTTAGGGGCCTTTCTTGACAAAGGAATATAACTTTAGAAGATATTTTTCATACCTAAACAAGATTAGATAGATAGATGGATAGATAGATAGATAGATAGATAGATAGATAGATAGATAGATAGATAGATAGATAGATAGAT
>VZUI01044127.1:0-41563 GCA_013401135.1 Cettia cetti
ATTATTATTATTATTATTATTATTATTATTATTATTATTATTATTATTATTATTATTATTATTATTATTATTATTTGGTCACATTCCTTTGGGCATTTCCTTCTTTCACCATCATGTTCCTATCACAGTCCACCCTTTAATTGCATGGCCAAACCTAGACTGAGGTGAATCACATTTGCTAATCAGTCTGTAGAAGTGTCTTTCCTCCTTAGGTAATGAATGCTATTCCTCTTTCAGCACAGGCCTGTGTTCCTCACTCTTCTGCTTCTGTTCTGCTTTCCCAATACTTTTCCTACACATGGGCTTCTCCAGCCTCCTTTTGGCACCTACCAAGATGTGCTGTGAGACACAGCAGCAGCACAGCTGGATGGAGACCTTATTTCCATTCAGGTAAGGAGAGTCCCTGCCTTGTGCAGTACTGCTGGGCTGGCTGAAAGCAAGGCTCGTTCAAAAAGACAACACCCCTGAGTCACTCCAGGAATGGCAAAACTGCATGCAGCAGAGACACACAGGTAGAGCTGTGGCTTCTGGCTCTGCTTTTGCTCTAAGTGCTTCTGGAGCCAATGGTGTCATTCCAGGCATGCATTTATTCTTATATTGTTTATGCAAAAGTAGAGTCTGAAATTCCACTTTATTCTCTGTCCTCTCCTCAGTCCTTATGGGGGTTTTGTTTGCCTGATCTGCTGCAGGGCCTCAGCAGAACTCCTGGTAGGACTTGCATAGTTTTCTGATATAAGCAAACAGGAAAATAAACCACTTTATGAGAATTAGCAAACAAATTAGCATTCACATTTCATAAGCAGTACTTGATTTCTCAGCTGACTGTTCATTCATGATGAATAGAATTTATTTTTATGCATGCCAATTTCTGGCATTTTCTTTTACCTACTCTCATGGCAATTCATCTGATGATATTTAAAATAATTTTCTGCTTTCAGATCTGTAGAATCATTCATGCCTACAGAAATTCCAACATGTAGAATCATACTTACTGTCTAGAATTGGAGCACTTCTGTCATTAGTAACAGTCTTCTTGAGCTTTTTTCCTTTGGTAATATCAGATAATAGAGCATTTCGCCCTGCTTGTTCTGACCTGCTTAGGGATGGCTTTTCAGTATTTGCCTGCAAAACAAAAATTAAAAATGAGGAGGCAAAATAACCCCCAACTTCTAGATACAAAGTTCTGCTCAAATACAGTAGTTCCTTGAAACTTCTGTTTTAACAGCATTGGAGTGGGTAAGTAGCACGCCATGTCTAGTTTTGTGAATGATATTACAGGTAGCTGGCCTCCTTACTGACTCAAAGTCCCCAACACTACTGCTATTCTAACCCACATTTTTCATTAGAAACAGAACACTTTTTTGAATTCATGACCTAGGATCTCTGATTTTTTAAAGCCAAGGCACATCTGTGGAAAATTGCCGCTTTGGAGACTGAACGAGAACAGACTACACACATAACTTGATTATACAAGAAGGTGGACATTCTTGAAAGTTGCGGTGAAATACAATTTCTAGATAAATCAGAGCAAAGATGGACCTTTGTCTGCTATTTTAGCTCAGATAGAAATACTTAAAAATGGCAATTGCCACTTCAATTATATTGACCTCTTCATAAAGACCAAATAAAACCTTTGGATGTATGAAGTTTGTCTCATTGGTCCTCTCTTTTCACTTTATGTTTTGCTGACACAGTTTTTCAAGAAAGAACAAAAAAATCTTCGAACAGTACACTTACATACACATATATACGGCTCTTTCTTCTAGGAAACAGTTCCTGAAACATTTTCTAACTTATCAGATCAGTATTATGGAGATTTCCTGAAAGGTGCGGAGAGTTGTCATGAAGGGACCAAGTGCAGTCTGTTTCTTGCTTGTGATGAAAAATGAGGGAAAGACTCGCAAGAGACAGCCCAATCTGTGTAATCAGCTAGGGGTTTGCTCTGAAAATATCTAGGTACCTCAAAATGGCATTTCAAGAAGCCTCCTCCTTCTTGTCAGTGAGGTGACTGTTGGGAGGGCGAGCACAGCACAAGCTCTATTCCACTTCATGTCAGGTCTGATGTAGTTTCACCCACCATGTTGTGCCAGCAGTGGATCCTGTGCTCTGATACCACACGCTGGCTGAGGGAGCTATGCTAGCTAAGAGCTATCCTTACCAGATTTAAAAAATAGGATTTATTTTTTCCAGCTCAAGTCATGGAAGTACTGGAGTAGAACATGGGAGAAGGTGGGACAACAGGTCTGGAGAAAGGCAAGGGGATAGAAAGACTTCAAATCCCGTTAGACAAGCTGTTGTCTCTCCACCAGATCAGCCACCAGTGTGGGAGGAATAAAAGCATGGAGTTAAGAGTGGATAGTGACATCCACATGAGATCTGGAAGGCAGTGAAGTGATGGTCCTTTTTATAGGATCAATGATCAACCATAAACAATATGTTGGAGAGCTTTCCCCAAATATCATGGATAACCCTCAACCACACCTCAGTAATCTTTGGACATCCTATTCAAAGTGACAAGCAGCAGCAGAGAACAATGCATATAATTAGCTCCTGTAAAACTTACCAAGGCTAGTGTTGGTGGTGGAGGGGGAGCTGGAGGGGGAGGCACAGGCATGGTGGAAGGCTGAGCTCTGTCTGCTCTTGCTAAGAAATCTGCACAGCAAAACACAAACACACAAAATCCAGAGATTAATACATCTTAATAAATAGATTTCTACTCAGCTAAAAACATCCTTGCAGCTAACAGGTTTATCTTATTTTTGAAGTCTAAATAATTGGTAAAAAGCATTTTAATTATATGGAAACTGGCTGCATCTTTAAACAGGGGCTCCCTACATGATCCCCACTGCCATACAAACTCATAGCTGTACATCCAGTTTTGAACACTTATACAATGCATACATTGCTATGGCAGTGCACAAAATGCAGTAACCAAATTGAATTCCGTTAAACCCAACAATACTGTTCACATGGAATTGCTGCAGGATAGCCCCATAGCTATACCATCAACCCTTACTTCAAGAGGGCATCATACTTTAAGATCATACTCAGAAAGAGATCCCTTTAGGTGCCAGAAGATTCCTCCACCTACACTGTTATGAGTAGAGTGGCAGCAGAGCTTTGGGACCTGCTTCTTCCTCCCTGCTTACACTGAAGATCCCAAGCTCCATTATCATGTCTGATTTCACCTTCCTCCTCCTCAGAAGCAGCGCACACAGGCATGTTCTGGATATTCTCCCTGAGGAGGAAGAGCAGGCAGGCAGCCTGGCCTCTCAGCTGCAGGCTGCTGACAGAAAAGCCTGATGCTAAAGCTCAGCCTTTCACAAGCTTCCCTGCCAGAGACCAGGCTCCCATTTTTCCCCACCCCAAGGTGAACTTTCAGCCTCGGACAGTCCTAGGAGGGTCACACCTGAGACACAGAGATTTATTGCAACAAAATTATGGAACAACCAAAGAAAAGGCCCAAGTGTCAAGGACTATATTTTCGAGTCACAAGGGCTTTTTGTGGCATTTTGGCACACAGCTTGCTGGAACTGTGCCTGTCAGGGGATTTGGAGCATTTCTAATAGTGCTGTGGCATTTCAGCATGTGCTTTACTCTTTTATCTGAGCTTTCACCCATGCTGGCCATTCACGTGAACCACCTTTAGTAACAATGATTTGCCACCACTTATATAATGTTTGCATAAGACAGGTAAACACAGTGAGAATAGGAACAAGGGTAACTCTCCAGACAACCCCAGGCAGATAGCTGAGGTCCCCAGGGCTGTTATTTACATGAATACACAGCTCTTGCTTTTTAAAGTAACTTAATTGTTTTAGATTAAACCAAGGAGAAGCGTAATAGCACAGTATCTGTCAAATCAACATCATGCCAGTTGAAATGAACAGTTAAAGTGAACATTATGAAAATGTGCTGAATGAAACAAAATGGCATTTGCAGTGAGTCACCACCTACGAAGTCTGTAATGGCTCTGACATGATCCATGTGTGTCAGAAAAATCTGTTTAGAAGTACAGATTTATCTCATCAGATGCTCGTGCTTCAAAAGAACTAGAATACAGCTGTAATCACCCTTCCCTCTCCCCGCCCCAAATTGCTGAGTTACATTCCTCAGAAGAAATATTTTCTGAAATAAGGCTTCAATGGATTTTGTGTAAAATCTTTAGGGAGGAAGGAGTTAGATGCATCACCCATAGCTCTGGCTGACCATCCAGAAAAATCATGGAGTTCAAAGTGGTGTGAGGCACTAGTGCTGTCCCGAGTGTCTGCAGGTTTTCTTCTCCCATACTGCAGCAACTCTTTCCAGTTGCTGTGAAAGAGCGAGCAGAGCAGAGGGGAAGCTGGCGGACAGACAGACCGACTGACAAAGAGGAAACTGTGAAGCCAAGCCTACACAGTGTTGTGCAAATGCATGTGTTCACAATGTCCTGCTAACAGACCAGCCTGCTCCCATCAGTCCTCTGCTGCGTTACTGAGCATCTTAAGCTCCTCCAGAGAAACAACAGCTTCATATCTAGAGGATCTGCTTGAATTTAGTTATATTCCCATCTTCCAAATTTGTAGCTCTCAGTTGTTACATAAAACTCTGCACAAAGCCCTAGCCTTTCCCAATCAGTATATTCTAAATGCAATATTTGAAATCTGAAACCTATTAAAAGCACCAAGACTAATGCTGCTTTGTTCTTCAGCTTCCTGTTTTAAAAAAAAAGTCAACAGGAAAATTACTTCTTGCAGTAGACCACAACCATCCTGTTTCTTAACACAGTCTTTTCACAGCTGCAGTTGCCTCTAGCTTAACTGTGCCATGAGGGTATTTCACCAAGCTTTCAACTGCTTCATCAGATTAAAAAGAGAACTTCTCTCTGCACTGCTTTGCTAAGAAGTCAAAGCAGTCTAGATAATGTACCATCAGGCTCTTTGGCACTCCATGTGTCACAGGAAAGTTTCTGGAGCAGGCAGGATACAGTTTGGTTTGATATCAGACTTCTAAATGAATCCCTTAAGGCAGCTCAGACCTGAATGCAGCAAGTGAGCCAGGTGGTATGTGAAGCACTTCCAGTAAAATACCATAACTTGCCTACCTCCCTGGCAGTTAGATTGTTTCCTGCTTGGGCTGCTTTGTTATACTTTTTCCCCCTTTTAACTGGATTGTTTTAGATCAGCTTCTTAAGGAATTGGTGGCATAAAGAGGAAGTAAGGTGATGCTTGAAGCCTGACTTCTCTAAGGGGAAGCCACTACCCACGGACACATCCAGCTTCTCCAAAACCTTCTCTGCACACATGATCTGTAAAGAGGCAGTGGGGAGAAAGGCACTGGGTGTTCCCTCCCCTATCCCATCTTACATGTACCTGTACTCAACTGCTGCACACTAGCTGGTATTGCTGGTACTGAAGGGCTCTCTCAACAGAACTGGCATTGAAATTAGGTACACACTGTTTAGCTTGCATTCTTCTGCTGCTGAACAAGCCCTATAGCCCTCAGAGACAGTCTGGAAAATAGCATTTTGGAAGCACAGGACAAGCTTCTATGATAAACCAAACTCGGGCAAAATTGGCCTGGTTTAACACAAGCATCCTGCACAGTTGTTTACTCATGGTGCTCTAAAGCACACACTTCCTTTAGGAGCCATCAGCAAAGATCACATGCCGTGACTGAGAAACCTGTGTGCCCACACAGAAATGTATAATGCATACACTTACAAAGCCCATAAAACACACTAGATTGTCAAATTTTAGTTTAAAACCAAAGCTGCAATACTGCTTCACTCTTGTCACTCTGACTCTGCTTCTGCCGATGAAAAAGAGATTTTTAGAAACTCAAGCTGAAACTTTGCAGGAAGAAACAGCAGCTGTGTCTTTGAAGCTCTAACTCATCCTTGCTGTTCAGTTGCTAGATTTTATACAATCTATTTCTTTGTCTGACTTACTGCAAACAAAAATAAAAGACATGCTATCCGGATTTTAAAATTTGATCACTATAAGCCTATATGAAGAATAACAGTGGTCTGAAGAGATACAGTGACCTGGTGACTTGCTCCTACAGCACAGGGCAGTGCAGGGAGTAACCCTTGGGATGAGAGCACCTCTTGGGCTGCAGAACCAAAGCAGCTGAGTCAGCACAATGCTGAACTCGAACTCTGCAGCTGCTGTGTTCATCACCAATTCACGGGATCACTGTTTCTCACAGAGCATAGAGATATCCTGAGACGTTAAGTGTAACTCTGCAAGTAGAGGAAAGCTTTGGTTACTGTTCTGCACTTCTGCAATGGACTCGCATCATTATTTGCTCTTAGTCAGTGGGAAAGGACTGAATTTAAGAAAAGGCTATTACGTTAAATTGCTAATGGCTGACAAAATAAAATACCTGAAATAGTAACCAATCCACCTCATAATAAATTTTATCAGTCAAACCTGTGAACAACCAAGCTTCTTAAAACGCTTGGTGCTGCTGCAGGGCATTGAAAAGGAACTGGTTCCAAAGACCAAGGCTGAAGGTGGATTGGTACTTGAAAGCCCAGGACACATGTCCTAGCATATTTTCTAGACACCAGTATAAACGATCACAGCTTTTAAGAAGCTATATAGAAACGTTCTGTCTAGGTGAGCATTGGTGGTGAGGCAGAAAGGATTGCAGTAACACCGCAGCATCAGCCAGGGAGCCCAAGCACAGAGGTCCGGATTGTCAGCAGAGAGCAGGATTTCACAGCTGGCTGCAGCAGCTGCTCTCCCACTGTGTGGCGGGTGCCAGCAGCACCGTGCCCAGCGCCGGATCCAGCCCGCTACTCCGGGCTGCCAGTGCCACGAGCAGGCACCACCGCTGCAATCCTGACACTCCTGCCCTGGCCACAGCCCTGCAGCCTCCCTGCAGGCACCACCGCTGCAATCCTGACACTCCTGCCCTGGCCACAGCCCTGCAGCCTCCCTGCAGCCTTGCCGAGAGCGGAGCGCACAGAGTCCGCGTCTGCCGCCTCAGGAGGAAGCCGTCCTTGCCGCTAGCAAATGAGATGCTCCAACACTGCCTAAGTAAAGCATACCTGCGTAGGAAAACTCTGATTTCTGCAAACCACCAGGCACGTGCAGTTGTCGCCATCAGGAATGACATTAAAATGCTATGTTATCCAATGCACCAGTATAAAGACTCCTTTCAATTAATAAACAAAACGGAGGAGAGAGGAAGTACACATTGCATTCTGTAAAGAGCCCCTTTCTCTGTAGAGTAAGCCATAAAGAACAATGGGCAAAAGTGGCACTACACTGAATCTAGTGAAACACACATTTTTAGGCACTTCAGATTTCATTTGGTATTTCAGCAATAATTTCAGGAACATTACAAATGCTAAAAAGAAACAAAAAGAAATATGACCTTTATTGTGGCATTGACAGTACCAACAGCCACACTGCAAGAGCATGGTTTGTATCTGCTCAGACATTTTGAGCTGCTTGAAGGTCCTCCCTCTTAAACGTTGAGTCAGAGGCAGACAGACAAGCTCACTGTGGTTAATCATTTCCTGCATGATTAATTTCCAAGCAAAAAAAGAGGAAGGAACAAACAACTGTAGAAATAAAACAGAATGTATAAATTTAAGGGGAAAACCCCCTGAAGTTGCCAATTAAAATGCTGATTACTCCCCTATGCAAAAGGACTTAACTTCCAAACCAGTGTTGATTTGGTTCTTTCAAAATCGATTACTTTCTCCTAATGAAAGAAGGGAATTTTTTTGTTTTAAAATCTGAAATTTAGGAAATTGGGCTACATTATCCAGTACTTTAGTAAGGTAGCTCTCAAAACAAAAAGGACAGCTAACTCTAAACACATTACAAAGTACTTGGAAATCACTAATGATCAGTTTTATACAGACTACAATATTTTTTCATTAATCATTTTTTTTGCCAAAAATAGTGATGTCATGAAATTTGAGCCTCCCTGCTCCCACTTTCCTTGGCAGACCTGAGTCATTGGTAAGTCTACATGTCCCACGTTCCACCACCACCATCTCCCAAGGCCAGAGGGGTTCCTGCACCAAGTGTCAGTCCAGGAGTGTGGCACAGTGTCAACGAGAACTTTAGAGGATGCTGAAGGTGCTCCTCCCATGCAACACCATGCCAGTAAATCCCCCCTGAAAAAATCAGGTGGTTTTCTTCTTCTCTTTTTATTAAAGTTTCTAAATAGATAGAAATCTATAAATAAATATACAGATAGATGAGTTTAAGTCTCTAAAGAGTTCAACAAAGGTACCAAACCAAATTCAGTTGAGAATGAAGCTACCAGAAGATACTGAAGAAGAATTCCCTTATAGGGTGAAGAAAAAAATATTTAGGAGACTCTCTGGCCTCAATCACTTGCACATGGAGGAGTGAAAAGCCTGTCTGGCACTTAAGTAACCTGATACAAGTTTTAATTGAGACACTAGGGACTGCTGTATAACAAGCCTATCCTCAGCAGGAGAGCCTGGATTTTCCTTCTCCTAACTGGGATTAAACTTTGGAAGCTGAGGAGTTCCAGGGGAACAAAGTGACAACTAAAACATTACTGTCAGTATTTTGGGGTCCTTTAACACCAGTGATGATCTTTTAAGAATAGTTTTTGTCTGGGAAGACAGTCCTTTTGGTGCAGGGATTACAAGACTTCGTGGTCCGAGACAGCACATTACAAAAGTGTAAGAATGTAAATTGTCCTATCCTGCCTGGGGGAAGCTGTGGTAGCAAAAGGAGGCACTAACTTTTCACCCCTAAGACCACTTGCAGAGATCTGGACAGCCAAAAGAGACCAACAGAGAAGTTACTCTGGATGTCTGAGACCCAGGGAAATTCTGGGGAGCTGCCGCTGCTGGAGAGGAAGCCTACTTTATTGGGGACTTTTGGCATTTCAAGGAAACTCTCTGCAGTACCCAAAATGAGTGGTTTGAGTATGACTTTCCACCACACTGAAAAATGCCACTCCTTACACAAAATGCAAGTATATCAGTCAGTGATGGAGAGCTCTTGCCTAGACCCAGAGCCAAAGTTTCCTTTCTTTTCCCATACACTGCCACTGAAGGAGTGATGATAAGCTTTATTCACAGGCACATGCAAAGTAGATGAGGTCTATGTGGCCCTGATGTAGGATCTGGCCCAAGCTGAACAACACACGGGAGGATCTCCCATAAGGAAGTGCACCTTTCCCAGTTTGGCAGTGATTGGTGTGGGGGATGCAACATCATCCTGTTGCACACAGGGACCAAAAAGGGGAGAGGTGAAAGGTAAGAGCCTGAAGGGTCTCTAGCAGGAGTGCATGGGGTAGTTCTTGGGAAAGAAACAGCTGTCAAGCCAGTATTACTGTGAACATTTTTCCTGCCCTACTTAGGCTGCAGAGAGAGAATATATTTTTTGTTTTGTTTTGGTATAGTCTTTTCAATAAATTGCAGAGTTAGTTTAGCTCAGTTATGCCACTGTAAGAGGTATGTGAAAGGTGCAGGTGTTGGGGGGTTAGTGAGGACCAGTAAAGAAAAATAACAACAAGAACAAACAAAACAAATGAGTAGCTAGGAAAAAAAAAAAAAGTGAGGATGCTATCAGGTGCTTTCACATCTCTATGCATGTTATCCCAGGCCCCTGTGCTCTGTCAACCCTATAGCATCTCCATCTTCCTCCACACTTCTCATGCTCACTGCCTCATGCCAGAGCATCCAGCCAAGCTATCCATCCATCCCAGTGATCCTCCCGTCAGCATGATCTGCAGCTGATTCCCCAGAGACCTAAAACCCCCTAAACACTTTGCATCTACTTCCTACCAGCACAGGAATACAGTAACAGAGCAGGTTACTGTGTGTGTCAGTGACAAGCGAGTCAACAGACCCCTGAGCCAGCGCACGACCACAGGTGCTGAGAGCAGTAACAGCCAGATGCACCTATGGTCCACAGCAAGTTGAATCCAGCAAACCTCATCTGTCAAACACAATCGAGAGTTATATGGAGAAAACCCAGCAGTGCAGCATCCATGGAAAATTACAGCTAAGAAATAGGCAGCTATGGTGACAGAACATTGTTTTAATCCAAGTATTTTAAAAAGTTTTTTTTTCAGTGAAATACTTTTCAAGATATGCAGAGGATCACAGACAATGGCTAACTTTGGAGGAGTGCCTCTAGTCATCAATATAGTCGTGGTTTGGAAAAAACAGCTAAGCTTTTGTCAGTTTAAATGTTTGGATGTTGACTTGAGAAAAGCTGATAAAGTAAGAGCAAATAGCAGGAAGTATCTGACTCACTGAAAACAGAAACTGCTTACATCTAATCCACACTCCTATCATTTCTTTCAGCCAGTGTACTCAGAGGAGTTGTACAAAAATATTCCTGTCTGCTCAGACAACAAGGGGCAGGTCACATTTTCTACCATAGCAAGCCGGTCCTGGGCAACAGGAGCTCAGCTCTGCAAAGGACACCTGGAGCAAAGCCCCTGCACCAGGCACCTCAGGAGGCAGTCCACACAGCGTTTTAAAGCAGGCACATGTGTGTCATTCCTCAGCAGGAGGCCAGGGCCAAATCCAGCAGAAAAATCTAATTAGTGGACAGGAGGACAGATGTTCAGACACTGGAACCTCTGACAGCTCCATCCCCATCCCCACTGGTGCCTCCATATGAAAAAATGAAGACTCCTTCCCCCAACCTCTCTTCAAAAAGTCCTAGGGCAAAAGGCTTCACCCTCTCTCCCAGACAGAAGTGATGGTTAAGGACAAGCTGTTTGTGAACTCTCCTTCAGCTGTCCAGAGCAGAGCTGCCTGCAACACTCCACCACCTACCACCCACCGCAGCCTTTAGTCAAGGCGAGTGTTGGAACCAACACAGGAGGCTGTTATCCAGGCACACTGCTCCATCACAGCCAAGCAGGATTCACACAGGCTGGAGGTGACCTTGAAAGGGACACTTGACTCCCAGTGCTCTGGAGAGGCCACAGGGACAATCTCTCCACACAGGAACAACATACTTGCAGCAAGAAAGGACCTGATATCTCTCTCCAGCTTATTCCCTCATCTGTTCCTCCTAGTGAACATTTTGTATCCACAAAATAGTGTTCCTAACACATAGCCCAAGAGTTTCTCTGCAATGGGGCTGCTTTTTCCAGTGTCTCATCACTGTAGTAGCGATCACTCAATGTCATGTGGCTGCTTAGCACTGCACTGCACAGCTTTCTCCCCAAAACTGTCTTAAGCTCGAGGAGCTCTTGGTAGGGTGAACAGGCTAGTTCAGAAATTTGGGGTTTCTGGGTATTGCCTCCACATTATTCAGGCCTAAATCAGAACAAAAATAATTGCATTTAAGGACAGGACTTTTTCCACCATCTTATCTTCACAACATGGCACCACTGGTCTCTGACCAGACAGGGTCACTCATGGCCTGGCAGTGGCAGGGAGCAAACAGTGAGGGGCAGGAAGGGATATTTCCCACAAGCCACACCTGGTGACCCAGAAGTGGAAAGGCATGGCCTGCTCTTTGGAATCCCCAGCTTGTTACCATGAGAAAACAGCTTTTGTTCACATAAGCATATTCACCTTTTTTTGCCTTTCCACCTATTGCTCCACTTTTATTTCTAGGTTGTTACAGCTGTGACCACTTGTTTGTTTTGTGTGACATGGCAGCAGTTCTGCTATTTGAATCAAATTGACAGAAACCTGGAGCATTTTTTCCCTTCTGTCCACCTTATTGTAGCATAATAGGCCAAAAGTACCATAAATTAGTCCACATGGAGGTTTTTTGGACATTTGAGCTGTTGCAGCTTTCAGTACACTCAGAAAAAAGTCAAGAAAGCAATCAAATATGGAGAGCAAGCTCTGGGATTTTGCTGGTGGACTTCTGCTGCCCACAGCTGCCAACTGGTGTGCTGCTGCCTGCTCCAGAGCAGTAGCTATAACGAGAGGGGCTTCTCTCTGCAAGTCCCGAGGCTGGGATGAAAAGAGTTTGAAGCCGCCGATTACACTGTGGGAGTTATGGAACACTACACAGCACATCCTCTCCATGCCGTGGCACTAAATTAATAATGATGTGACCTGCACAACACCACTGCTGATGGTGCCTTCATTCACCTTTCTCTTATCAACAGGATGACACAAAGCTGCAGTCGAAAACATTTAACAATAATGGATACTTATAGAAAAGGATCGAGGATCTCCCACACTGCCAGATTCTTTTATTTGTCAGTAGGTGAAGGTTTAGAATTCAATTAGCTTCAGCATTCAAACAGGCTTTTTAATATAAAGCATTTTCTTCATCACAATCAACTAAGTCTTCCTAAACATGCAGTGAATTGTGGCTAGCCTACTAAAGGCAGCATCTATAAAATGATATTAAAATAGTAAATGCCTCTAAAGGGGAAATCTGAGGCATATAAGGGCAAGACATGTGGAATGAATTTAAAGCACTGTTTTCCAATCCCTGTCTCATATAAATATTCCAATATTCCTATGAGAATGTTGAAAAACTACAGTGCACAGAGATCAGCTCAGATTTCACATCAAAAGCCCAAACAAAAAGCTAAGTGGCCTGGGCAGTCATCAGGGAAAGACCAACTGCACAAGCAAGAGTGCATTAGACTTTTTACAGCCCAGGTGTTGACGTAAATTAGAGTAACTCGAATACCTGTCATTAGAGGAGCAATCAAAGACTGATCTGCCTGGAGTGGGCAAAAAACAAAACAATAGCCAGATCTGCATAATATAAGGGAGCCTGCTCCACCATAGACAGTGCAGAAAAACCACCACCTCAGAGCCAGATTACTGTCAATAAAAGACTCGGTTCAGTGCAGAAAGACCCATAAATCAGTTTTGTGAGAAACAGGCAACCAGGCCTGGTAGAGATTTTAATTGAAAAAAAAAAATCCAATTTTCCATTCTTAAAGTTAATTTTGATGATTTGAGGCTGCAAAGTGGTGAGAAACCTCCACTAGCCCGGGTAGAGATGGAGAGACTGAATTTATTCTCATTAGAGTTCATGGAAAGGCTCAGGCCAGTTTTCAGAGGAGACTGGATGAGACTCATTGTACCTTCCAACTCTCCTGAAGCATTTGAACTTTCTGAAATCGGACTTAGAGATTAAGAAGAGTGCATCCCATGAAGTCCCTTGATGTTTTCTCCTGTGCAGGGATTTGCACTGTAGCTCAGGGTTAGTCATTAAACCAGATCATTGGTGAGGCACCAAATCACATTTGCATGTAAGTAATGAATTTGAAAAGTGTCATAGTCAGCAAGCAAGGCTGGCACTGACTCCCACAACACCATCCTTTGGATCAGGAAGACTGGTGGAGCAAGGACCACAGCCATAGTTTGCACAGAGATGCCATGCCTTGTGTTCAGCACAGCTGGTTCCTTGCTCCATGAACTTGGGGAGAGCAACCAGCAAGATATGCTGTCATTTGTCCCTAAGGACACAACCTATTGAAAAACTCCCCATAAATTACCCTCTGTGCCCTGCTCACAAACCACAGACTGCACAGAAACTCACACCACATCTTACTAACTGACTAGGTACTAAATGAGAATTCATTCTGCATATGACTTGTATCCCCTGTTTTCACAAACCTTCTCTGACCTCCACTTCAAAAAGCTGTAAAACAGCATTTGAGCTGCCATTTAAAGGCTTATTTCAGTAACATGGCCAGGAAAAGTTAAGTTCCTTGTAGACTCTGCTGGGCTGCTACAAAACAGTTACTTTTTTACAGTTCACATTGCCTAAAGGAAGTAGTACAAGTTTGCAGTAAAGCAATTTAAAATTTTCAGTTTACTGAGTTATAAATGAATATACACAAAATACACCATTACTGTGCATACTTTTAGGTAGGTATTTTATCTTAGATCCTCCTCTGAGAACAGCTACAAAATGAAACACTCTCTTACAAATTTTAAATGACAGCTTACAGTAATAAATTATTATCCCTTCAAGCCTCCAAAATGTTGATATACATGAAGCTGGGCAATGTATGCTGGGCACACACAGAAGCTGGACAACAAAGCATCCATTTGCAAAAACTCTCAGTATCCATTCTTCCCTGCTTGGAAAAGAGCCTCTGTCCTCTGAGGTTTGGCCTGCTCTGTAGTTCACACTGTGTCTCGGAAAGCTTTCAGATGGGCTGCTATGGTTTCAGTAACTATTTTTACAGGTTCTGGGCAGTATAAAAACAAATCTGTGGAAGAAACTTTAAAATCAGGATGGAAATAATAAAGGGGAGGGAAAAAAGGGGACAAAAAGTAATCTGAAGCAAAGAGAGGGTTTTCTTGAACAAACAGCCCCTCCCCAAACTCTGGGACTTCAATCACCCCTTCTTCACGTTGGGGCCAATCTTAGCTCATCCCAAACTACTCAAGGTACTGTGGCCAAACGCTCATCATTTGCTCCAAATGGTCTATGAAACTTTAGAAATTTTATCCAAAACAATAAAAAAACCCAACCAGAAAGCAAATCAAGGATAAGAGATTAATTTCAGTCTTAAATATCTTACCATACACATTTTGGTTTGAAAAGGATCAATCAAAAAAACAACAAAGAAAAGCAAGAATAATACTGAAAACACATTACTGCATATGTGAAATTACATGATCACCTAATGTCCTGGCAGTACTAGCAAATGATGTCTTATTCTAATCCATATCAAAAACAAAGCCAAAATGTTATGTTCCTGCACCACCCAATTATCTGCCTGGTTGGAATCCAGTAGTAAACTTCTACTGCAAATTCAGAGATGTAGATAGAGGAAGCAATATTTATTACTGCTACTAGAATATGTTCAATAAGACAACACAAAAACTACCTTTAGATGGATTGTACAAAACTAACAGACCAGATAACCACTAAGGAACTATCAAGTCAAGCAGACTGAAGTTTGCCATTATCTCTGCATTGTTTGGTTCTTTGCATCATATATAAAAATATACTAAATCTGACCATCATTTTCTCTCTTTTAAAAAACAGATTTTATACTGATACTGGTTGTGTCAGAACTACAAAAAGAAAAACTTAATTTTAAGAGTCTATTTTTTTCATTAAAAAAAAAGGGAAAACCCCCCCCCAAAACTGTCCTTAGCTCTGGTTTCATTCCAGACCTAAGAAGTCTTCTTAGACTTAGAGGAAGATACGATCCAAAGGTATCTCTCAAAGGTATATGATCTCAAGAGTAATGAGAATCTGTACAATAAATTATGAGGGCTGCCAGCTGAAATTCTAGGGCTAAAGCAGACTACCAGCAAGGACAATAAAGATTCATCTTTTCCTCTTGAGTACTGAACTGCTGAATCTATCATATGTCTTATTTTGAGCTGGCCAGCACTTTCCTGCCTGCAACATCAGTTACTGGACAAAAAGAACTGCTACCTAATGGAAATATGTATAGAAACCCTGCAGAGGATCTCCTGCTCAAGACTCACTCCTTGGGAAGGGCAGTTCCAAAGCAAATTAGTGGCCTGCTGAGTGCCCTGCAGAAGGTCAGCTTCAACCCAGGGGCTTTTGGAACCTGTGTACTGATGTTTAGAGATACCCCCAGGCAAGGAGTCTGATGCCCTGGTGGTTGCTTGCTCAGATTCCCATCCACAGCTGAAGCCGTGGAAGAACAAACCTGAAATTCTTCCTCCTCTGTTTGGATTTAGTTTGTCTCTTTGCAAAGCAGTCAAAATCTAACCCACAGCACATTAACAGCTCTCCATAGGTTATGGGAGAGACCTTAGCCTTCAGCATCTGAGTTTGCATGTGTGCAATCACCAGCAATACTCATGTGCTGTTCCTATCAGCAGCAATTTCCACTTGGTCCAATCTGGAAAACATCCTGAGTAATACAAGGATGAATTTTTCTGTTAAGTATTTCCAACACTGCCTTTTGGCAAGTAAAAAATGTCAAAAGTCACTTGGAAAAGAAACGTACAGCTATGAGACATTTCAATTATTTCATAAATAAGCTGCCAAAATGCAAAGAACAAAATCTAGGCAATACTAGTATTCTTCATATTTATATCATTATAAGCCAAGCTGACATCAAAGTATTTACCAACCACAATTACACAGTTCCATTCACTAGAACAGAGCTACAATAAAAAATTTACTCACAACAGCTTTGTAAAGCCATTTTTACATAAATCCTTTCATCTGTTCTTGCAGCAGGACTTGATATTCATGCAATATATACATTTATGAAATACAGGCGAGATAACATTGAATTGAAGGTTTCAAGTTATACACCTGGGCCTTCAGCTGAATACTCAAATGATATTGGGCCATGAAATTTGCACATATGCATCCGAGTACACAGCACACATCTGCAGCAGGTGATGCCAATTTAAACACCTACAGTAAGGGTACACAGTGAAGTTGTCTATGACTAACCCAAGGTCTCATCATTCCACTGGAAGCCCAAGTAAAATAAAGATAGCTTCTCAAGATTTCATTTATGAAATAGGCTTCTTTACTTGTTTTGGCAATTATCTAATAGATGGCAAGGTACCAGTTCTGTTTTTCATCAGTCTATGGCTCCTTCAAACTCAAAGCAATTCTAATGTTACATGAAAGACAATGGAGGAATTAAAATTCCCTGATCTACCTGGAGAAACACTAAAATTTGTGTGTTTAATAATGTGGGGCTTGGGTTAAAAAAGAGAGAAAGAGAAGGAAACTAAGTCTTGTCAGAGTTCAAGAATTGAAGAGATTTCTATCTGAAGGTACTGACATGGCACTGCTGAGGGCTCTCTGACTGATGGTGACTGCCCTGATTATCCCCTGGTCCTGCAAGGGATGGGCAAATTGGTGCTGCTCCAGCTAGGACTGGGACAACACAGATGCAGACAAGCAAGAGGGCACACAATCCTGTAAAGGGCTCTAAAGCATGGCACAAATCAAACAAAAAGCATCCAAGGACAGCAAATTGAAAACGCCCTTCTGCTTTCCTCCCCATCTCCAATTACAGAAGTTTTTGCTCCAGTTTATTTCTCTTTGGAAATAACTTTTTACAGCTGCACATGGCAAGTACTTAGCTAGTAAGCAAAGAGGAGAAGCTGGAAAGAATGATTATTAATGGATTCTGCCAAAAAATACTCAGGGCAAAGTCTTCCACAGCTCAGGACACAAACTAGTTGATCTCCCCCTACACAAAGAAAGGAGGCATGTTCTGGACTGCCTTTCTGAGAGGGTAAACAGCACAGCTGCACTGTCTACTGCAGCTACCTGGGCTGAAAACACACAGCACCCTTCCATTTAATACTTACAAAGCTGGCTCAATCAACCCATGTTAAAAGAGAGTATTTCCCAAGTCGTGGTGTGTAAAAACCAAGGGGTACCATTCAGTTATCTGCATTTTATTTTACATATTTCTATCTCTAACTGTTTTCAATGACCTTCAACAAAGAAATGTTTCCATGTAGCCAGCGTAGCCAAAGGCAGTGTGCCATGTGGGTGCCTGCCCTGGAGAGCAGGGGTTTACCAGGGGGCTCAGGCCACTGTAGTGACAGCCCATGTGAGGCCACATCTAGTGACTGCGTAGGTCAGACCCAGGCAGATGTGCCAGGAAGGTGAATATGCCAAGAAGGACAAATCCACATCTTGCCTGAACTTGGCAGGGGCAACAAGCCATTGCCTGAGGAGACAAGGTGCCTCATCCAGCTGCTCCAGGGTCAGCAGTGGCTCCTGGCTCTTGCCAGTGCTTTGGAAGTGGCACCCAGCCAGCATGGCATTTCCATGTTGGCTGGCAGCTCTGAGGCAGCCTGCCACACAGGTGGCACAGGAACTCACTGGGACCCAGGGAACAGCTGGGCTTGGAGGTTATTGGCCTCCATTCAAGATAGCAGGTCTAGAAGTGCTCCTTCTGGTATTCCAAATGCAGGTTTATTGCATGAAAGTAGTAATTTAGTGTAGGTCAAGCTAAAAAAAAAACTATGTACGACATACCACTGCCATGAAAACATACCCACAAAACCAAAAGCAGCCACATACCATCATTCAGCACTTGCATTTCCTCTTTAGAACATTGAACAAATCCTCTTACTCCAGAGAAGTGCTGTAATTTGTCCTTGCTAGTGCCAGTCTACCAGCAGTTCAGAAGAGAAAACAAACTGGTCCCTGCAGGCTGCAGTGTTCAGTGCAGGTGCCCTGAAACAGCAGGTATCCGAGGGTGGCAACCCATTTCCCCTTGAATTTATTTGTAATAAGAGTGGCTGTCACAGTTGTTGAACCCTAGCTAAAGTTATCATCACATCTGCTGAATCCTGTAAATATGGCCAAAACCTTGATCCAACTGGCTGAATGATATGTTTAGCTTGCAGGGGTAAAACTCAACTTTATTTTAAGTAAATTTGAAAGCTAAATTTAGCATATGGCAGACTGACTTATAACTCCTAACATCTTTGCTTTCAAAACCAGAATTTGTAACTAGATGGAGAGTTAAGAGCCACTTCAAATCTGAAGCCACAAGCTTCCAGATAAAAAGCAAATTTTTTTTTCCTAAATTCAGAGAGCTGTAAAACTCACAGCTGAAAGGAAGCTTTGTATTGGTTTGATCAGGTCATAAGACATTATTACTCTCATGAAGTCTACTTTCTCTTTTAAACAGCAGCCCTGATGACTGGCAGTCCTCAAAAAATGCTGGTGCAGGGATCATTGTTTTCTTCCACATCTGCCAAGCCCTTGTGAGCAGGCAGGCTCACAGGAGGCTGGGTCACAGGGAGTGGCAGTGCAGGCACCACCACATAGAGAAAAAGCCCTGCTTCTGCACGGAGAGGGTACAGCAGCACCAGGGCTGCTGTGGGAACAAAGCCTCAACTCTGCAGCCAAATGCTTCCTCAGGTGAGCCGGGATCCATCAAAACTTGCTATGAGGGAATGCTGTTCCATGCAGACCAAGCTGGTTTTGCACAGCCAGCATGAATTTGAGGTTTGTCACTAGTACCAGACTCCTGAGATCTGTGACACAAATGAGCAGTTTTCTGGCTTCCCAAAACTGTTCACACGAGAAAGCAACAGGGCCTGCCTTTTTCAGGTTCCTCTTAGGCCTGGAGCAGACCTGGTCCTTACCCTGCCAGCTGCTAATAATAACTCAATACTTTCCCACAGTGCAGAGTATAATGCACTCATTTTATCTGTTTACTTCCAAGAGAAAGACCTCCTCAAGAAACTCAGAGCATTTTCTGTTCCCTCCCTGAAAAGTCAAGTATGAAATACACTGCATCATCCATACGGAAATGTTTATTGCCTTTAAAATAACTATTCAGCTTTCATCAATAACCAGAAAAATTCAAAGTCACTGTCAACGAGGAGACTGAAACACAGAACAACAGATAGCAGGGCTGGAAGAGGGCATCTACCCTTCCCCTAAGTCACCATAGATTATATCGTTCCTGCCAGTATTCATCTCTTTTTTTCTCTGAAAATCTCCACTGATTATCTGCAATATCCCTGTCATCTATCTTGTTATCCTACAGCTAATGAAGATTTCCCAGTACTTTATTTAGACCTCCCTTTGCTGTGATTGCATTTACTATTTTCATGCTAAATACAAGTATTAAAAGAATTTATTCCTCTCCTCTTCATGATTATTTGAAAACTAGTTACATGTCTCTTTGAACTTCTCCTCTTTAGGCTAAGCAATCATATTTCCTCTAGTCTTTTCTCACAGGTGGTATTTGTACTGTCATCATTACTGCTGTTCCTGGGACCTTCCATAATCCTGTATCATAAGTGAAATGGGTGAGAGTGACACAATGCACCATCTTCATCTCAGTATTGCACTGTAAGTTTATAAATGTCAGTTTAAAAATCTTCATATTTTCCTTATTTGCATGTCTCCCTTCTTTGAACAGGCCATCCCTTCCTACCCAAACAGGTTTGTTTGACTACTGACCACACAGTAGTACCTTCTTTTTTGGTCCTGGGGAATAAACCTCCAAATACTAGTCTTTGCACCAATCCTAATCCAGCAGCAGTCCATCATGCCTGATAAGAGCTGTGGATGCATGAATGAAGTGAGACATTTGTCTGTTCCTGGGGCTAGCTCTTCCCTCTTACAAATCTCAAGCTCCCAGATTTCTTCAGACTGTGGTTTCCAAAGCAAGTGCACTCCTGAAACTACACCAAAGCATCAACCCACATGGACCAGCTATAGACTTCCTCTAGAAGAAACCCTGAATGGTTTTGTGTTCATGTCTACAGAGAACCCAAATCCCAAATGACTCTGGGACCCTCCCAGCATCAGTTTTCACATGGCCCACTGACCATAAGGAAGCCACAGCTGGGGTTTACAACACAGAGCATTTGAGTTAGGAATTATTTGATCTGCTGGGCTGCACCAGCCCTAGATCAGTACACTGCAGCCTATCTAAAGCACATGCTTTCTGATGGAGTCTCTGCTCTAATGAGAAAAAAAATTAAACTAAAAATTAAATTAAAAAATAATTAAACAAAAAAAAAATTAAACTCGCTCTTATTTTTTTCTTACTAACCATGTGTTTCAGTGAATCTTTTCATACTATACCTGTTCATTAGCACCAAACTGTAAACATTGCAGACTTCACTGTGCAGTTTTCAAGTGTAATGTCATCTGCTCTAAGTCAGGACAACCACAGATGCATTGTGCCTGGTCATATCATACCTTAGGTCTCCTGACCTACTTGCCAAGCCTTAAATCCCTTCACTGTTAGCCTTGTACTACTGGAATAGGAAAAAAAGAAAAATGAAACAGAAGATCACTCACTGCACGTGTTAAAAGCATATGGATTTGGCATAAAATCTGATGTGACCTAAGGCACCTAAATCTGAGATTAGGAAAGGTGTGGCACATCAGAGCACTGGCACTGCCATTCATCCTGCCCTGGAGTAGGATGACTCCTGTATGGTCACACTGCGGCCTAAGACATGAGGTGGCTCTGTGGTTCCAACTCTTACAGGCCAGGAAAGACACACAGCAGAGGGGCTTCCTGTGCTGCTGCTCACATCATTACTCCTTACTCACTCCCACCCCTCAGAGCAAACCCCACAGGCTCTGTACCTGGTCACCAGCAGGAGATGCTTGCATAGACTAGGAGGTCTGGTCAACTCAGTCCAAAATGCACTTTCCGAAGTTAATTAAATTGCAGTAACATTTCCCAGGTTGCACAGTCCTGCAACGAAGAAAGGAAAAGAACTATTAATTGTGAACCACTGGGGATCACAGAGCCTGAGCATGTGTCCATTATGTATTTCCTTGCATAAGTAGAAATTCTGCATGAGAAAGAGGTAGTGCACTGTAAAGAAGAGCCCCCCTCCTTCTAAAGAGGAATCAGAACAGGAAAGCACACTGGCTGGGTTCTCTATATCACTCCCTGAGGCCAAAGGACCCAGTTTGTTCTCAAACAAATTTAAGACAATTCTTCCCACTTCACATACATAGTAAAAACCGACATAAATGGTGGAAAGAAAAGAGAAAGGCGTAAAAGGCCATGGATGTGATGGTAAAACTGAACAGTTACCCACTACAACAGCTGCTCCTCGTAAGAGACATGGTACAACAACTAGCTTTGTAATTAGGAGGTTTCTGTAGTTTAGGCTGGAGAAAAACACATGCAAAAGCTGAAACAAACGTGTGTGGGGAAGAAAAGGAGAGGCAAAAGCCTGGAAGATGTGACAGTTGTGCTGCAAATATTGTCCCCACAAAAAATACACTTGACCATTTGATGCATTTAGTATTAGAACCAACAAAATCAAATCTTTAAAAATCCAGTAATTTTAAAATAAAATGTAAGAACAGTAGCCGTTCAGCATTTTACAGATTTGCTTCTATTTAGAAATCAGTCTCAAGACCGCAGTCCCTCCCAGCCATGCATACACTCTGTGGTGAAATGAAACCCACAAGGGGATTCTGCTATAAACCCTCTGAAGCCGGCCTATGCAGTTCCGGTTTGCATGAGCTGGTGTTGCACCTCTTAACTCCTTTTTCCCTTGCAGAGAGTAGAATAACCTTGTGCTATGGATCCAAGTCCACAGTGGACACAAGTTCAGCAGTGCAATGCAGCCATGCTGGTTTGGGGGAGTAAAACTGGCCAGTGATTAAGGTGACATTGAGTGCTTTATTCTATTTATCTGCAGAATTAAAGATCCTTTAATGATGCTTTCATCTAAATTTGAAGCTCCCTCAAATCAATAAACTTCTATATTAACACTGTTGAAGGGAAAGAAACAAGCAAACAATTTAAAAAGGCATACGGAAGAATGAATTTTTCTTCTATAGATGATATATGCACAAACACATGTACACAGTCTCTCCTCCTTCTGAAGTGCAGCAGAAGAGTAGCCTTTTTTTCCTGGGTGGAGAATTTGTCCCCATCTGGTTCCATTTTTTCTTATTTTCTCTTTTTAGTTTCCTTCTCTCTCCTTCCAATTCATATTTAATTCATTTTGTTTAGTCTGTACTCTTTATTCCCTTTCCTCTTTTTGCAGATTTACTTTTTAATTTGTTAGAGGAAAAAACATTCTTTCCCTGGTTTTCATAATACAAGCTGCTGGAAAGGGCCCATTCAGAAATCCCCCCCTCTTTAACAACTCTCCTGCACTTTCAATCCTGGTTGCCTATGTTCATTCCTGGTAGCAGAGTAGAACTATTAGGGTTTATTTATTTAGGAACATGTATCAGTTTATTTTTTAATTCCATTTCAAATACCTCGCACAGACCACTGCATGGAGGCTCAAATATATTATTTACGAGCCATTATATTTAGCTTAAAATGACTCCTAATCTATTTGAGAAGAGCCGCTATAAGACAGGATTAGGCTGAAATGAAAATGTCTGCAGTGGGATTTTACTAAATTGCTTTTAAATCACATTCCTAGTTAAACAGTGCTCCAGTGAAGGCTATAAACCCTAATACATCAGAAAGGCTGATTTGGGGCAGAACTCTCTGCAAACTTGCTGGTTTTATAGAAGCAGAGGAGCCCAGCTAAGGCCAAAGCCTTCTCTGCATATAAAGCCCTAAAGCTCGAAATATGAGAGCAAAGCTCTGCAAGGCTGAGCCACGGAGCTGTTTAACTGCTCAGGAACAGGCCCTGCTATTCCCAGCTTGCCTGACCCTCCATACCCTGCAGCAGGGCCAGGTGCAGTGCCCAGCTCCAGGTGCAGGAGGTGGCAGCAGCCTGGTTGGCCGCGAGCCGCTGCGCTCATCTTACACAGATGTTTCTACACCGAGATCAGGACAAATGCACTGCGTGGGACGAGGGGGTAAAAGGGCTGTGCAACTTAGCCTGGTTTTCTACACGACCAGGGAAAGATTTTTAAAAATATTTGGGAAGAAGTAGGGGCAGCTTTAGGACTTCTTGCCTGACGCTCAAATCTCTGATTTCAATGCCTACCAGGCCTTGTTACAGCACTGTCATCCTCAGCAGCTGCATTTCATGCGAGATTGCTGCCACTGTCCCTGTCCAAGCCCTCTTCCTCAGAAGCTGTGAACCTGGGCGAGCAGGGGGATTCCCTGTGCAGAGCAAGCACCTTGGCTTCCAGCCACCATGCTGGAGCTGGCTGTGGGGCCACCACCTCCTCTTCCCCACACTCTCACAGCACCACGTGGAGCCCATGCTAGGATATAGTTTTAGTTCAGATTCTGTGCACTTCCTACTGTATTATACATTTTATCATCCTGAAGGTTGTTTTCTTTGTAACTTTTACTGCAATTTTGCATTTAAGATTTGTAATTAATCACGATTGCCTAGTGATTTCAAAGTAACAAATTATCTTTGTGATGGAGTACAAAACATACAACCCATGAAAGAGTCTCCCACTGAGAGCTCCCAAATTCTCCAGCACTAACCTAGCTTCATTTCATTCCGGATGCAATGTGCTCCCAAGTTGAAACTCTCCAGCACAGAAAAGTCATGATGCAATTTCTCAACAGAAATCACCAGTAATGAGGGAACACCTTAACGAGAAACTACGCCAGTAAAATCAAAGAGAGGAGCTACATGCTTGGTACAGCCAAAACAAACTAATTTCACTACAGTCAATGATTTTGACCTCTACTTGGAAAGGTGCTTTCTGGTATTAACACTGAACATGTCTATTAAAAATCCAAATCTTTAAATTATTTTATGAAAGTCTTAACAACATGGAGCAGATTTCATTCACACTTCTAATGTGACTCAGGTCCACACTGCTGTTGTCCTGCAGCAGGATGTACTCCAAGCTTTGCACAAACCAAGCTAATCCACAGATGAGCTTCCTATTTTTGCCCTGTAGAGTTCTGCTCTGAGATCCCACACCACGTACTACCTGCTACCACAACTACCATACAGACCACTCCTTACCCACTGCTGCCAAAAATCAGTGAAAACACATGTGCAGAACCCCTGTAGGACAGCTAAAGAGATGTTTTAAGAGAACTAACCTGTGCTATTTGAATCCGTTGGAGGTCACCCAGTTCTGAACTTCCCCAGCAGCTTCAGTCTCGTTTCCTGTAGAGGAGCGTGTGACACACACTTCCTCACTGCACCTTGCTACTTGCTTTGCTTACGTTGTAACATCAAATGAAACAACTAACTCTCCCTCAAACATGTTAAAGACATTTTTGATCTAATGTTGAACCACTGACATTTCTGCATAGCCAGAAAGCCCTCCTCTACTGCCTTCTGAGTCACTCCATGATTCAATGGACCTTTTTGTACTATATATTAATACCAAATGCTGAATGTGATTCTGCCACAGTATGCTCAGTGTCCCTCCCCCACTTCTTTTAAAGGGGAAACAAATGCAGTAGTGGAGAATGTAATTACACTGCAGGCATGGGAAATTACAGTTCAAGGGTATTTGTTTATCAAATGTTCAGAGTGGTAGTGAATTGATGAATTCAAACAGATGCAGTCATCAGCAAATTTCACAAATACTTTCATTTTAATAGAGTAAACAGAAGTTTGAGTGCTATGAAAAGTAGTTTATATCTTCAGAAGAGCAGAGATTTTCTCAGTTGTAGCAGTGTGCATCCACATTTTGTTATCTAGCACTGGGCAAACAGGTCTGAACATATGTCACAAAAGAAAGGACTAAAGTCCTAGATTAGAGTACTAGATTTACAGGACTAGTCAATAGGTAGTGCTTTATCAGAATAAAGACACATGAATTTTGTAAAGGCAATCTAACCCTAAGTACACCACCAGCAGAATACTGACACAGTCTGGAGATAAAGCTTGAAGACTGCCATGTCACAGTAGAGGCAGGATGGTCATACCAGAATCAGCAAGGAGATACTGCTCTGCTGGAAGGTGCTCCCTGTGGAAAACACTAAATACTCATAATGAAGCTAATGGAGGGGGTGAAGATGAATGTCACATTCCTTCATTTAGTGAGAGCTGAAATAACAACAGACAGTGCCTGGGGCACTGATCAGCCTGGCAAGGCCTGTGTGGAAGTGGTGGGTTACAAATCCAGAGGTGTTCCCTTACAGACTGACTGCAAAGATCCTGGCTGGGGCACAGATTTCCTTTAGCTGCACCTAAGTGTGAATGTGAAAACCTTGATGGTAGGAAGAGAGTGAACAGACAGAGATGCTGCAAATTTGGGATGCAAATCTTTTGACAGCAACACTCATTCATGATGTCCTGCCTCCACCATTCAGTCCTCCCACTGCACCCCACAGCTGCCTCAAGTGTGTTGGCACAGTGGTTCCACAACCTGTGCCATGGACCACACTGAGGAGCTGATCTAGTGGGCCAGAGCTCATAAGATTTTTTTTTTCCCCTTTTTGGGAAAAACCAGACAAGTGCTGGTAGGAAGCTGGCTCTGCCACTACCCAGGCTGTCACACAAAACCATGGCTACAGTGAGGGACCCAGAGCAAGCCAATTGGAGCTGCTTCTTTGCCCATGGGTAGATGAATTCTATGCAATATCTACATAAATTAAGAGGTTTCCACTAAAATGTCATCTTTATAATTAAGTTGTGCCAGATGAAGACATCAATGTTTTGTGAGCAGCCTCCTGGTAACCACCAGCCAGGGATTACATTTCCATCTGCTGCCTCAGGGCTTCTTACCATCCCTGACTAGTTCATTACTATAAGATGAGCCAAACTTGCTCCAGTAATTTATATCAGTGGGTTAAAATAACTGGAAATGGAGTAACAATGGTTTTGAGAATCTCTCCTATCCACAGAGATGTGAGAGTAGTGACCTCCGGCAAAAAGGCACCAACAACAGGATTTACAGAGCAGCAGCTAAGTGTTAAACAAATTACCCCCAACTAATAAAAGATGCAAGTATTTTATGTGTTAACATGCTGAGGACATCCATGCAAAAGGAAATATGTACATGACTGAAAACCCTCAACAAACTAGCTCATAAAATGGATGCTTTTGCATGAGACTTACACACACCCTTCTTGTGCATGCACCTCTGAGCTCCTGCAGCTGTAGTAGGAAAGCATGTGCAAACACGTCTGCAGATGCACCTGCTCTGCCTCCACTGAAGGTTTTGGGCCAAATGGCCAAGGTATTATTTACACTGGAAGACATTTGAGAGCGCTGTGAGGCTCATGCAGCTTAAGCACCTTCCCCTCGGTAAGCGTGCAGAGACATGATACGCCGGACCCCGAGCTTCAGAGGCACTGAGGGGAAGTTGAAGAGTTCAGGAAGTGGCCATGCTTGCTCTCAGCACACTGCCTCTTTGTCCTCACCCAGCTGCTCCCCCAGGAGCTTTCAGACAGCCTGGATCCCTCACAAGAGATGGGTTATTTCTCTCCATTTTAAGAAGGGGCTATGTTTACAAAGTCACTTTTAATGTGTCAACCTCTCTGTGAGGATCTAGTCACACATAGTGGACTGTGCCAGAGCTGTGCTTGGAGTTGCTGGTGGGGAAAATATACTTTTATATCCTCCCCCCCAGACATTTGGGGTTGTTCAAGATGGGAGGAATTTGCTCACCCAGCAGGTAACCTGCAGCAGCCTCGCAGCCACTTTTAATCCACGCCCAAAGAAAACAGCCTCCCAGGGTGCTGCTCCAGCCAAGCTCAGAGTGCTGCATGCCCTTCAGTGGGGCCATAGAGAGGCACTGCAGGGACAGCAAAGGCAGCTGTGTGACACCAGGGGACCCACCGTGTCCACAGAGCTCTTGCACAGCAGGGTTTGCTGAGTCATCACTGACACTGGAGCATTTGTCAACTCTGACTGTGGACCACTAAGACAAGAAGGGAAAGATCTGAAGCCTGCTAAATTCCATCCCCTGCAAACTGACCATTTATTTCTCCATCCTTGTCACAGATGAGGAATATGTTGGCTGGCACCCTTCAGAGGAACAAAGCTCCAACAGGGATTTTTGGCAGTCATCTTGTGTAAGCCAACCACTTGCAACTAATGCTAAGTCTCATCTATATCTCTACATACACAAGACAAAACCATCCCTTCAGCTTCTGAGTGGAAAGCATACTTGAAGCTCTCCTTTATGTACACGTGGGTACTTAATGGAGGCATGTGTTAGTAACCCTACAGATGGCACAAGCTGTTTTTAAAGCCATAAATTGACTTCCCCTCACTTGCCATGAGATCAAACAGTGTTTGATTTACGAATAAAGGACCACCCCAGCAGCAATAACAAGTTGCACAGCAGCCTGACAGATAAGCTACAGAAGGATGTTAATAGACACTGATGTAAAGCTATTTACACAAATGATTTGCTTGTCCTGTGCAATGGGGATAAGAATGCAATCATGGGCTCTGAGGTTTTTGGTTTAGATTAGAAACTTGCACTATCCACACATTTGAGTTTACTGGACATGATGACACAGACTAACAGAGCATGCTGAAACCCAGCATTCAAAATCAGCACATACTTTTTCCTTATAAAAATGGGCCCTATTTATTCACTATATGGAAACTCACTCAATTAACCAACATGGCTATGACTATACACACAGACAGAACAGTGGATGTGGTGGGGACTGTTTTCTATATGGAACCTGTCACCAGCAAATTTGAGCAACAAATATCTCAGTGCTTGAGCAAAACAATCTGTAATGCCCTGACCTTGAGCAGGCACAACACAGGTGAGTGCAAGAGTAAACCATCGTGTGGAACCGTGAACGTGCAACCACAAATAAACCAGCCAAGCCCAGATCTGTCAGCCAAATCACCAGAGTCAAGCACTAATACAGAGGTGTTCCAACTTCAAAGCAGGAGCACAGTCGGCAAGAGTTTGTTGAAAGAATTACAACCAGAAACTGGGACTTCTCAGTAGCATATAATCCCTGCTGTTTCCATTTCCTCTTTCTCATTATCGGCACAGACGGGGGCTGAAGATTAGTAAACAGTGGGTGTTTGGGGTGAATTAGAGCATGTGTGATGTAGAGCTAGGCATCCTGGTGGCATCCATGTGACTTCAGAGAGATGTAAATATTTAATGTTGCCCACTACATTTCTTCAAAATGATGAAACATTAACACATTCCTTGGGGGTAGGGAGAACCATACTAGATAAAACAGGGAATCTATTTTGTCCCTCGTCCTGGATGTGAACAAAATCTGATGATCAAAAATGCTCTTGCAGGTTGCCACTCTCCAGTCAAGTCTGTGTGGAAAATGAAGAGTTTTTACACTGTTCCAGTCCTGTCTGAAACCAGTAATCCCCCTCCCTCGCAAACTCAACAGTTAATTCTGGGCCAAAGCCCTTTACACAGCTATGTGCGTATGAGATTACACTTTCATCTATCACCCCTGGTTTAGCCACAGGCTCTCCTTTTAGAGAACAGCCACATAAATAAAAACCATTCCTAAGAAAATGTACTTCTGCCTAGAAATGCCTATGTATTTCTTGACTTGAGTAAAAACTGCTGAACTGACAAACCTTGCTCTCAAAGTTACTTGTCCTCCCTGCTCCTTTAACATAGACATTAACAGACTCCCGAAGAAGAGTTCTGCAGTGTATATGTATTATTTATAAAAATATATGTAATTAGAAGTATTTCTAAAATGAGAAGTCTACTTGTGTGGAATTCCCTTCATATCATTGTAGATATTTCTAATAGCCTTAGTATATTCTCAAGAACCAAAAGAAGTCTTAATAAAAGTAGGAGTGCTGGTTGTGGCTTCCAATACTTATTTTCACATAAAACCTGATTTCTTAGTTTGTAGCTTTTTTATACAATAAGCTTGGGACACAAGCTCTTTGACCCTATCAAAGAATATAGACTTACTCAGCAGGTCAACCAAGAGGGAAACAATCCATGCTATCTTTCCAAAGCATATTTTCAACACTCATTATTCAGTAAAATCTGCCTAGTTGTTTCCTTAGAACAGTGTCTGCTATACTTTTCCAATGGCATGCCTAGGCTTCAAGTACCTTTTCTCAATACATATGCATTGCTATGATGGCAAAATTAAAATATATTCATTACTGAGCAACTTGTCTTCAGCTATTCATGAGTCAGAAAGTTTTCAAAGTATTCAACAGAATATTTGATGACAAATTTTTATATACTTGGTTATTTCAGTAGAAAACATCAAGCAGTTTCAAAAGATCACACTTCAATCTGAGTAATATTTCATATTCAAACTTCCCATCAACATCTGCGTACATATATATACACGGATACATATACGTACATGCAAATAAAGCTAGACAGATCTACATCTTAGAAATCATGATCTACCCAGAACATCACACATTTTAAAGCCACAAAAACAATATTCATTGATAAGAGCAATTTTTCATCTGACACAGGCTATACAATTTCAAGCTGTTACTGATGCTTAGTTCATTTTCCCTTTACATTTTGAATCTCCTAGCCAAAGCTCACACTCTCAATTGTTTGGTTTTTTTAAAGGGGAAGTAAGTCCCAATTTTGGGAACTTTAGTCCATTTCTTGCATTCTTCCCATGGGTGGTATATTCCACATCAGGAATAACTGGATGCCAAATATAGCCACAGATGGGAGCCTATGCATAGTTGCTGGATAATTATAAAATAGAACCAGCTTCTCTGCTCTGTAACAGATGAGATTTTATTCTTTGCTTAGCTACAAGTGCTAGCAATCCCAAACTGATTTGAACTATATCCAAGTAAGGTGTGCAAGATCAGGTCATGCACAAGATCAAACCACGTCTTTGTGTTTCATTGATATTTATTGACAATTATATTCTCCCCCCCCCAAAAAAAAAAAGAAACAGAAGGGGAGGCTTAGTATATGAATACCTATATACACTGCATATCACATTATCATTTAATTACCTGCGCAATTACTTTGAATTAGGACAGTTTGCCACTGTGATTGCAAAGAGCAGTAGTTCAAAAGGTGACAGAGAATTGCAGAGGCCATGAAAAGCATCCAGATAACAGCCCTGGAGACTAACTTTCTCTGTTTCCTTAGACAGTGAAAAAAACTCAGCCCTGTTGTGAAATAATACATCTCACCTACACACGAGGAGTAGCCACAGGGGACACAGCCAAGTGAGACTGCTCACACCACTGGCCCTGGTCCCAAAGGATCACTCATTAACCATCAGGGAACAGCCTCAGTCCTTGTTGACAATCTGGCTACTTCATGATAGCTTTCAGCATGGAAGTCATGCACTGCCATTTTGAGCAGGAACTTTTGTCTTGCAGACCTGGAATTACCAATTCATTGCCCATAGACTACACTTAATCTGACATAAAGCAGTGTTTAGTCACAGATCACCTGGCTTAGAGAGCAAACTGCTGATTTAGAAATAAAACACCCTATATTGCCATTCATCAAAACCTGCTTTCATCAACTGCTGAAACTGAGTCAGGTATCAGGAGACTGCACTCAGAAGACAAACAAGCACCTCTACCTCAAAAGGGCATGTGAATTTGTTCCCACAGCCAGACAAATAAAAGTAGCTGGACTTCTGATGCAAATTCCCTTAACACACTTGGGAAAAGACAGGATACCCCAAATGGGAAGGTTGAGCATGAAGGCAGAGGTATGATGTTCTGGCTCAAAACAGCTTGGCACCTAGTCTCCCTCATTAGCAAAAAGTTCAACACAGAACTATAACTGAACATGCAATCATCTGTCTGCATGCCCCTCTATATGTGTTTTGTTTCTACTTTCCTCTCCTACTAGCAAAAGGCCAAGTATACAGTAGAAAACTGAAAAATTTAATTTTCAGCTAAGTTTATGACTTACGGATCCAAGGGCATTACCTATGCTCAACAGAAAACCCAGACTGTAGTTTGAAGCATGGCTGTCTGAAAGAGTGCTGCTAAAAGAGCAGAAATGACTTACAGTCCAATTTCTAGAATATTCAGCAAAGCTGGCTGGCTTTCCTGAGAGGCTGCACCACAGCAGTGACCTAAGAGAACAACACAGAGAAAAGCTCAAAGACCTCCTAAACCCCCTCCTGCTTAGCCTGAAAGCTTAGAGCTGCCCCAGAGTAAGTGGGACACTACAGCATGGGTCCCTTCGGGCAGCAAAGATTAGTCACGGGCATTTGGGTAGAGCCCAGTGGTTCCAGTTGGTCTGTGGGCCAAGTCCCAGCAGACCCAGCACAGTTCCTTGTGGAGGATGAATTGTGAGCTGATATTCCTGGCTCTCTCAGCAATGCCTCAAAGCATCCCCATGCGCTGTGGGAGTCTAAAGGTGTTTCTTCACCTGTTCCCTGTCACTACATGCTGCCAGCAGGGTCTCAGCTGCACCAGCTGTGATACAGGCTGTATATACCTACTTGAAGTTTCATGGTGTTACTAGTTTGGATTTAAGTGAACTTTGTAACATATTTAACTTCAGGCTTTTTTGCTGGTAAATGGGACAAGGACTATTCTCTCATCTTCCAGTGCCAAAGCCAGCACTTTGCATCACTTTGGGAAATTTGGATTTTGAAGACCCTTGGCAGTCCCAAAGGCTATTTCCATAATTATACCCTGAAGAACTATTTAAAAATTCTTTTACACTTTTCCTATACCAGACATTACTCCTTAGTGGCAGGGTCTGAAATCCTGATCCAATGAACGTTAGAGGAAATGACAATGATACCAGGGGTCACATGCTCCATTGAGAAATAAAGAAACCAGAACCTGCACCTGCCAGACTTAATACCTGTAATTTTTGATAAAGTCACTTGACAGAACTCAGGTTTATGCACCAAACAAGCCTGCAGATAATCTGGTTTTTTTCCTCCCCGGCACAATCACGTAACAGTGACCCTGCCAAACTTTAAAGCAAAGATGTAAAGAGCACTGGGGCTTTAGAGCAGAAAAAAGAGTCATCCTACCTTCAAAACAGTGATTTCCAAAAACAACCAGCAGCATCTACCAGACAAGAGGGACCAACTCCAGAAGTCCAAGAAAAACCAGCTCGGAGGAAAGTCCTGGAAAATGCTGTCCTGACCTTGTTGGGAGCCATCCTGTTCCACTAGTGTCAACTCAGCAGTGATCTTCCACAGCACATCATCACCACACATCAAGGGAAGGACTGGGCCCAGGTTACACCTATCAACCCTTCTGCTAGTTCAGAGTGACTTTTTTATATATCTCTGTTCTCACTTCCTAGGGCATAAAGCCTTGCCTCATTAAGAAATGGCAGTGGGACATTTCTTTATTTCTATCTAAAGGGGAAAAAAAAGTGAAAAGCTTTGGGTTGTTTTTGTTTTATTTTTTACTTTCCATTCTTGCAAGTTTTTCCATTATATTCTCATTTGCTTCTGTCCATATCTGCCAGTGGATGGCCTGCAGCAAAGGCCTTGGAAGCTGTAAATGCTGAGGTATTAGATATCATGTGGTATAATTACTATGGTTTCTTTAGTCCCTCCTCAGTCTGGTCAATTAGTGAGCAAACATTTTTTGAGAAGTACAAAAGCTTTCAAATAAAGAGCAGTCATAAACCATTCTTACCATTGTAACTCCATTATTCCTCCTAAGAGGAAATTTTCTTGAGGAACTTCAAGTAACACAAAACAGAAGACAACAATGACAATTCTTTCCCTTGGAAACACAAAATCCCTCAGTGTTCTCATTTAAGTACTGCACATGATGCCATCCAACTGGGTTTTACCCTGCAATTCACTTGCATTATCAGGGATGTTGTGCTAAACAACTGGTACACTTTAGATGAATAAAGAGGGAACTTGTCCAGTCATCTCAAGCTGTTTGTCAGTTATGGAACACTTCATTTTCTAGTTCCCTATAGCAGCTCAAGTTAATTTGTCTTCCTCTTGACATCAGTCAGCATGCACACTTTAAAGACACGCAGATGAAAAAAAAAAAAAAAAAAGGAAAAGCTATAATAAAACATGGAGACACTGATCCTGCAGAGAGCCGCTTGGAAAAGAATAACCACTAAATGAGAAAATAAATATTGCTCTAGTTCCACCTAAGGGTGCAAGTAAGTATAAGTACGCAGCAACTCCTCAGAGTAAGATGTTTCACTTTGAAAAGCATTATCTGGTTTGGTTTTAATTTCAGATGAGATAAGAACATGAGTTGTTCATTTATACTCAAGGGATACTGGTCAAGTCAATTAAGAATAATCTATTTCAAGTAAATTGTGCCTTGAAGCAATTATTTTGTGTTTCCCTAAGTCACCTGTTAAGATCAAATTAGGAACTTTTATTTGAAAATACAGTAGGAAGTTCCTGATAATTATTTGTGGTTCGTTTCTGCCTAGTATTCAAACAAAGGTTTGGGGCTGCCAGCTGCCATTTGAGGGTTTCAGATTCCAAGCTGCCATCAGGACTGTTGACTGGAAAAGCTGTACTTTTAAGGAATATCTTTTTCTGTTTCAAAGTAGTAATGGTCTAGAATGGCTTAAAATATAACCTGCAGACATAAACAATGATAGATGTTGCCTGTGTGCCTCAGTTAAATGGCATTCAATCTAAAACTGAAATAATCACACATGGATACCACCACATTGCTGTCATTTGATTTTTCATTTCACCCCCTTGGAATAGAAAATGTATTCTACAGGGCCCTGCTCAAATGCATTCCCTATCTCAGGGGTCTTAAAATCAAAGATAAGGCATGTGATCTTATAAAATACAGGAAGGAGCATCTGACCAAATAGACATCCATATAAAGAGACCAGACCATTACATTGAGTCATGCAAGCTCACTTACAGTGAGCAAGTGGCTTCTTTACTTACAACATACACAACACAGCAGCCTTTATGGTTTACATTTAATACTTCCTTTGAAAACTGTCTTCAGTAACTTCAAATGTGAAAGCAACAGTGGAAATTCTCTATTTTGCATTTCTACGCCAGAAAAACAGTTTTGGAAATATGGGAGGCAAAGTAGGTCAGTCATGAAGACAGGACTGTAGAGCTCAGTACCACATAGCTGATGCTGTCCATGTTTGCCAAACTGCAAATCAAATTGAACCAAAAGAGCATCAAAGTATAGTACCCTTTAATTACTAGCTGAAGAATCTTTCCTCAGGTAGGAGGTGAGGGGGGAACAAGCAATCCTCTCTTCTCCTCACCACCATATACTTTTTGTCCTCCATATCTTTCTGCTCAACAGCTACCTAGCTGGTGCTAGTTACAAACAGCTACCATCCTGTTCAGACTGCTCAAAAAGCAAGGTTCCTCATTCATGCCACACTTGCAGATCTGAAGTGCTACTTCAACTGGAGCTGCAATCTGCCTCCAAGCAGCTACAGCCCTCATCAGGGACCAAGGCAATTTGAGGGCAGCTAAAGGTCCCACCATTTTCAGAGCCTACTGGTGAGGTGAGCCAGGGAAGCACTGCCTGTTGTTCCCAGCAGAAACAGCAGAGACACCACTTACCTGGGGAAGCACCCTCACTAAACTGTTCATATGACAGCTTTAAAAATGGCAGGGAGAAAAGGAGGGGAGGGGGAAGGAAAAAAGAAAAAAAATAGAAGGGCTGGGAAAAAAAAATGGGAGCTCAGGCAAACTCTCCTTGCAGTCTTGAAAGAGGGGACAGGGCTTAGCTCTGAACCACCAGGTGCATGGACTGGTCTAGAGGAACACTATCTGCTGAATTCATTTTATCTTCTTAATTTCCAGGAACAAGTATTGTAAGGATCATATTTTAGTAATACTGTACTCACCCTTTCCGAGTCTTTCTTGCCTGTGGAGATCTTTAAACCAGCAAAAGAAAAGATGAAAAAAACCCTGAAAATAAAGCCAGAGTCTGGATCAGAAAATTCATTATATATTCTATGACTTAAAATCAGAACCACAGGAGATTAAGTTCTCTGTAACCTAAGGTTCAGTGGGAAGAAACACATTCTGCTAACCAAATCCTGCAATGTGCTGAGCAAGTACCATAAACCCAGGGGCAGAGGTTGGACCTGCCAGCCTTGAGCTGCTGCTGCCAACACACTCACATGTGCACTGCAGGTATCTCCCCTGCCAAGACATTCCAGGCTCTCAGCTCCATACATGTAAAGGTGCCTTTTCTAACACTTCAAGGAGACTGTTGTATTCAGCCATATCACTAAGCATGGCTAATCTGGGACACATTTGTGAGCACTCACACTTGTCGTGCTTCCACAGCAGCCAGGCATAGCACCCATACCCATCTTCCAAGCAAAGCCCCCCAGACAAATCAGGTTTATGTAGCTGGCAGGCTCAGCTGTTCCTAGGCATTACTCTGACACAGCTTTCTTCACAGAACACCAAGGCACATGTCTTATTGGACAGCAGGTTGTGGCAACAATAAAATAGTGCATTATGCTATCTCATTTCCATGACTTAAAGGATTTCCCAACTTGCCATGCTTGCTGATGCCCTCTTAACATTTAGGGATTTGTGTCAACCGAGCTACAAAACTGATCTGTTGTTGTGGAGAATAAGCAATGGATAGATCTGCAGAATGATGCAAGGCTCCACTGACTTTTAGTTATGCTTATGCAACTCCACAGTTCCACAGCTGCTAATACTTAGCAGATGACATGCATAAGTGCTAGACAAAAAAAAAAAAAGAGAATCCTACTTCATCACTTAAAAAACAAGCTACCAGAACAAGAGTAATGATTTTATCTGACATGGTTTTCTTTTTCTCCTCTGAACAGAATTCAAAAAAACACAGCATAACGAATTCAGCATAACTTATAACTGAAGATCTGAATGGTGCCTTGTTCGCAGCATTTGGATTTGAAACACAGATGCAGTTAACTCACAGCTTAACTCCTTCCATGATACTCACTGAAATGCTGATCTGTGTTCTTCTTAGCTTCCAGATATTTAAAAGTTTTCAAGTGTTTTTTCTTTTTTAAAAAGAGAGATTCAAACTTGGATTCAGTGTACAGCTTCGTCTGCTATTTTCTGCTCTTAAAAAATATGAGATTAATTGTTGTGCAACTAACTGGGAATAACATCACTTTCTAAAAATTTCCTTTGCAGCTCTAGTCTTTATTTCACCAAATTCTTTTCCAGATCAAATTTGCTACGTTTTTGAAAAAGTCAATGCACTACATATCTCTCAGCAGGTAAGTGTAGTCTCTATTGCCAAGTGATCTGAAAATAGTCAAGTAGCGAAAGGAGGTAGTTTTATGTGTGAAGACAAAATCTTTTAGCTACCAAGGCACTAGTCTGCCAGCCAGGAGATTTATGATCCTCTCCCAGCACTATTACTGACCTGCTGCTATGAGACTTCAGGCAAAACTACCTCCTTACCTTCTCTACATACTTCAATTTTTAAAGTCTTTATTCAGAATTCTCAAGGCCATTTTCAGATATTTTAAGACTAGATTTATTCCCACTGGTTTTGGGGACAGATAAAAGCAGCCACGCTTCTCCTGTAATGCAAAAAACATGGCACACAGCCAGCTGGAAAGAACTGCTGGATCTCATCTAGTTCAGTGCAGGGCTAACCTGGCTTCAAGCAGATTGCTCAGGCCTTCTCTACTTTTTAGACCATCTCCAACAGCAGACTCCACAATCCCTCTGGACAACCAGTTTCAGTGGTTAGCACCCCTTACTACCATGGACCTTACCGGAAATTTTTGTAGGAAGCAGAAGACTCTGCCAAGGAATGCAGTATCTGTTTAGGGCTCCTTTCTGGCCCTGTTAAGTTAGGGCCCAGAGAAATAGAGATGCCTGCTCCACACTGCCTGCTCTTCATAGCAAGAGGATTTCAGCACTCAAAGTATTACAGAGAGGGAGGAAGAGGGAATCACCCCATTTCCTGAACTTATCATAAGAGAAACACGCAGAAGCTATTTTGGGCTCACTGAAGCTGCTAAGAGCATTTATTTTAACATCTGTACTACTTCCCGTTAAAGAATATCCTGTAGTTTCTTCAGCAGGAGTTATGTGCTCAAGCTTAGCACAGACAGAAAGAGGGCTCTCAAGAAAGCATGCACGGACAGACAGGCAGGCCCTTCTCATGGGCTTTATCTGAAGGACACAGTGGGAGCTACATACATACACACACTGAGGAGATTAAAGATGAGGGGTGTCACACAAACACATTAAAACTTAGAAACTTCTGCTTCTACAACATTAGTAGTTTAAGGAATTACAAAACGATACATTTTAACTCCAAAGCATACTTATGTGTAATTGGATCCAAATGAAGAACACTAATGAAGTTATGGCTGAGTTAAGTGTTACAAAACAGACTCCCAAACTATCCCTTGTGCTTCCCACTTATCTCCTTCCAGGAATTAGGAAAAACTTTCTACTCTGAACTCCTTTGATCTCTCTGATTTAGACGAAGCTGCTCCCCTGCCACTTGCGTCTCCAGCCTTAGAGACACTCTTGACTGATCTTTGTGAACTGTGCTGGATGAGGCCCAAGGACAGCTGCACTTGCAGACTTGTGTGCCTGCAAGGATGAAGAGCAACTCTGGTACCTTTCAGGGCCTTGATGTTCAGGGTTATTGCCACTGAAAAAAATAACCTTTTTACTATTCAGATTTCACTCTCAGTTCAGCAGCAGTGACATGGTCCTCACAGAGGATCACAGTGGAGTACTAACATAGTAAACAGTTAGTTCTCCTTCCCCCTCTTCAGATACCCAGACATATGCACACATGTGCTTCATGAGAGCACTACACTGTCATACTGGTCACCACAAGCACACAAACTACTTTAAATGAAGCCTCCTATTAAAGCATGATTATAGACATCTTTATTAAATTTAATTTTTAATAATGCCTTTTCTGGGCTATTTGCCAACTAACAGTGCAGCAGTTATTATTCAATAGCAGGTTTTTTCACGTACCTCTTTGAAGTAAGGAGCTAAACCAGTAGACATTAACTGCACACAGGACAGACAGCTGCCTTGCAGATTTGTGGCTACTTACAGTATCCACTTCTTCAGTGCTACCAAAATCTATTCTACCATCCCAGAATTTAGTTATGTCCCCATATACTGTGTCTCCACACCCCTACTCAAAACCAGCTAGCACCATGGATTTTGAACCAAGACACTAAACAGTTCCTTTTTATAACAGATCCCACAGATCAAATGTTAGAGTGCACCACAGGAAGAGAATGAGAAAGTGCTGGAGTCAAGAAATCAGTAGAAAGAACACAGAAGTTTTTAATCAGATTTGAATTTTGATAACACTTCATTATTGTGAAGAAGCCATAATTAAGATATGTTTACCTTGGCAAAAGCATAAACTTTAAAGAAATCCACCTCTCTGCTGCATCATCATTTCATCTGGTTTCCATATATAGGTCCATTAACCAGATGAAGATTCAAGATAGTTAAAAGCACAGAACATTTCTCAAAGCTGCTGCATAAACACATTTTACTGAATTGTACATATAATTGTACACAACATCAACAATACATGTGCTCCAAAGGAAGCCTATGCCTTCCTATCAAGTCACAATTGTCAGACAACACCAACATACACTCTTTTCTCCCCACAAAGCAGATGGGTGTTTATACAAGCAGTGTAGAAAACTAAATAGCTGTTAGAACTTTATGCAGTGTAGGTAATGGAGAGAAATACTGCTGCATGCTCCCTTCTCAAAGGGATTAGCAGTGCTCTTGCTTCTCAGTGGCTTTTTTGGGGTCTGGAGGTCACCAGATGTAAAGGTCATACCTGTTATCACAGGTGGGAAATTGCTCCTTCCCTAGCCAATACCTTTTCTTAGACGAACACTTTCAGTTCTGACTGTACTACATGGGTAAAAGCAGTGAAACCCTGCCGGGGTAGGTAACTGGGTTTTCCATAAACCAAAAAAAAAAAAAGCTCAGTGGTCTTGTAGCCATGCAGTCTCCAAAGACAGTACCCTACTACCTGATGCCATTCAGAGAGTAAACTAATCTTGGAGAAAGTTAAAAGTGTAATTTCAGAAGAAACAGCGAGGCAGCAGCAGTAATTAGGACATAGCTAGAGAGCTTCAACTGCTTTAATTCCCAGTTGTTGGGGTGAGGGATCTCAAAGTAGGATGCAGGGGAGAGTCAGAACAGGGCAGAGAGGGGACTTCTCTACAGAAGAGGGAGTTACTGCTCTCTTTCTCCTTACTCAGACTTGTGAGCTTTTCAGCACAACCCCACAGATAACTAGGAGAGGCTGAAGCAGCTGCAGCACAGGCAGAGGAACAGGTGAGCAGCAATAAGATGTAAGAGAAGGGTGGGAGGGACAGGAGCAGAGGCAGGAATCCCTAAGCTGCAGAGGATAACACATAGAGTAACCACAGCCTGCAGGCACAGCCCCTGTCCCAAAATGCCTGCACTCCAGTCAAGGCCAGCCACAGGAACTGGCGTGCCTCTTGCTTCACATTCCTCGGAAACTTGCCTTAACCAACTATGGAAACAATCATTTCGTGTACAACACGGAGAACTACACATTTGACAGGCAGATGCTAAGGGCAACGTCCTGCTCAGCCTGAGGTCAGAGAATGCTGAAGAGCCTAGAAGAGTGAGGCAGAAAGGCACACAACACTTGAGGAATGAAAAGCAACGCTTTCTGAAGGAACAGTAACAGCGACTCAAGAGATACAATCTCATAATTTTAGGCTATTTGCTCTCACAAAACAGATCTTTAAATAACATTTGTGCATACATAAAGAGCTTTTCCTCTCTTCCCTCCCCAACCCCCAATACTCTGTTCCTGAATCTCCCTTTCTGTGTCTGCCCGCCCCCCTCACGTGTTCCCGCTGGACAGAGGGCAGAAGTGCTCTGGAACAGCTGTATTTCCTCCTCATCTGCTCCTTCCCCTCACAGCAGAGGGGAAAGTACATGCCAGCTCAGCTTGCCTCGTGGTTCATGGCATTTGTAAAAGTACATTGCCAGAGCAGCACTGCCATTCCTCCTGCCTTCACTGAAGGCAAGGTTCTCAAGGCTCTGAGAGGATTTTTTTTTTTTTTTTTTACATGGCCTCCTGGATCTCTGCATTGTCCTCCCAAACTGGGCTTGGAAGAGCTAGTGGACAGAAGAATCAGAGGGGAAGGTTGACAGAGTTAAAAAAGGTGTGAACGAGAAGCAAAACACACTGCCCATCCTCTGGAGGTCAAAACTGAAGGCAGCTGCTTATAACAGCCCTGTCTTTGAGAACATACTTCAGGAGTAAAGGAACACTTTAGAAGTACCTCATGGTGGTTTCTGAACACCTTGGTGCCAGAGACAAGTGCTGCTATCACGTTTGTTTTAGAGAGGCTCCTCAAACAGGGTACATAGTAGCTAAGGAACACTGACTCTCTGAGAAGGCACACAGCCCTGCACGCCAGAAGGTGTTCATTAGAAGATGAAACACAGCCATTAGAGCAGCAGAGGCAAACAAAGTGCAAGACAAGCTAAAATTTAAAGACTGGTTACTTGAGGTTCCCTAAGTTGATTCCTTCCAAAAAGCCCCCAAGAACCAGCTGAGAGGGCAGAGACCTGCTTGGTTGACTCCACCATAAAGCCTAACTACACGGTCCACCTCAACATTTGCCGGCAGACGAAAGCACTTGAGGGAGGCTGCAACACGAACGCCTGCGTGTGTGACCAACATAACGATGCCCTGCGTGGGTGCCACACGTGCGGGCAGCGGTGTGTGCCACGGCTCCAGCCCGTGCCACGGCCCCAGCGTGGCTCTCCCCACCCTGACGTGCCGGCCGGGATTTCACAGCCGTGGCTGTACAGCAGCAGAGATGGACAAGGATGCCCCCGGGCACCTCCCTGGCGGCGCGGGCAGCAGCGCGGTCCGAGCAGCCAAGAGGGGCCGGGGGCTGCGCCCAGAGGCCAGCGCCAGCCGCCACCGCGGGCACGCGCCCAACCCCGGGGGAAGCGGGAATGCGAGGGGAAGCAGGGAGGGATCCCAGCCTGCCAGCACGGCTTCGGGAGGCAGGAGGAACGCGTCCAGCCCACGACAGAGCAGTCTGGAAGAAAAGAGAGAAAGAGCAGACAGGCGCGAGGCGAGAGTCGGCCGCCGACCCCTGTACCCGCAGGGCGCCCGTCCCGCGGGGCCGGGGATGCCGAGGCGCCTCAGCGCGGCGGCCGCCGGACCCCGCCCGCCCCAGAGACCCCCGCCCCGCCGGGAGCCCCGTGCGGCGCCCGTGGCCCTCTTACCGCGCTCCGTGCGGGCGAGGGGGCGGGAAGGCACGGCGGGTCCCGCCGGCGCTGCAGCCGCTGCGGCGGCCGGGACATGTTGGGCCGGGCGGCTATTTATAGCGGCAGGAAGCGGCGCGGCGCGGCTCTGGGGCGCCGCTCCCCCGCCGCCCGCGCCGCCGCACACGCCCCGGGCCCGCGGAGC